>OX387244.1:138766818-138881402 GCA_947561735.1 Cenchrus americanus
GAATTATGTCTCTAATATTGTTCAACCACTTCTAAGTCTAATGTCTTTGCGTAATAAAACTCAAAAACTAAATTATTAAAAATACTCGAAAAACCTGGAATCGGGTTGTCCTCCCGGTAGCTTATTCTTGACTCGACGAAACGGGTTGCCTCCCGCCTAGCGCTTCGTTTATAGTCCATGGCTAGACTTCTTCACTTGATTACTCCGGATCAACGCTCTTTGCGGACGTTGCAATCTTGGGTACCCATTTTGGCTTAGTCAATTTTTTTTTTGGTCTTCACAGGCTGGCTTTGTCCTTTGGTCTTGACGGATGCAACAACTTCCTTGTGGCTCGGCATCTCGAACTACGGTCCTTCGGTCGTGATCTTCATGGTCTCTAATGTGATCCTTCATCTCTCCCTAATGAGCTTGAGTAGCCTTCGCCGTCTTGGGACCTTGGAGTTGTCTCGGGTATTCTTCTTTGTTACCCATCGGGCGCCGGCAAGTTGTCCCACTTGCGTCTAGCATCTTCATCACGATGAACACTTCACGTATAGAGCTTCCGACCTCCGTCACCTTGCCATCTAAATTCTTCAATATTTTCTCCATAGCCTCGAACTTAGTGACGGCGTCCTCGTTGATCTTAGCTTGCTCGTCCATCAAGTCCTTGAATTGTGCACAAAGAGAACCCAAAACTTGAATCGACGAACTTGCATTAAATCGGGGTTACCTTGGACATGGTCATACTCCACACACTCCTTGCATGAGGATCTTGCTTCGGCGGCCTTTAGGTGTTGAGCTTCTTTCTCCATCTCCATCTTCTCCATCCTCCTCTTAAGTAAACCGATATGCCACTCAAGGAATCCGACTCGTATGCATTCGGCTCTCGCAATCGTCATGCGGATAGTTGAGACTTTGATCTTGAACGGCCTCCCGGCGTCTTGAAGGTTTATGATAGGTAGATCAACGATGTCCGGGGTGCGCAGCGCTCCGGTGGTTGAGGTTGATCTTCCTTTGGACTTGGAGGTGGTGATTCCTTTGGAGATTCCGACGGTCCTTCGACTTCAACTTTTGAATCTAGGGTTTCCACCCCTTTAGCTTGTGTTGCATGTCACCTTTGCCTGTAAAGTTTTCCCGGATCATCCACAAAAAGGTTTGGGTTTCTTGGAGAGGTAGCCAACCATCTCCGGTTAGGGTTAGCAATAAACAAAGTATGCAAAAAAAACTAGAGAACAAAACAAATCTATAAAGACTAGAGTTAGACAAACTAGATTAGATGTATTTTGAGGATGATCAAAATTTAGTAGATGCAAAAATAAAACAAAATCAGTACTGAAAATTACAGAAAAAGCAATAAAAAATCAAATCTTGATCACTTGTTCCCCGGCAACGGCGCCAGAAAAAGGGGCTTGTTGACAGTTAATAATTGTATCAAAGTTCGTTCGTGACTCGCAAGCGTACAAGTCTCCCATCGTAGTCAAGGGACCCTTCTTCCCTCGAGTGGTGAACCCAAGGTATCGAATCCGTGGAACAAATGTGTGACGCAAGACTTAATCTATTAAAGCCAAGTAACTTCAATCTTTGGTAAAAGAGAAACCCTAATGCATCTAGATAAGAACACAAAACAAAGATAAATCTAATCTACTAAAGACCGGAGAAAACAAAGTAAGATTGGGTAGATAAACCGATCTAGAGGGATCGGGGTAAGCCTTTTGTTGAAGTTCCAAGCAAGAGAAGAAGTAGCAAATCGAATCTTAATAGAAGCCTCTTTAAATCGTGGTTTCCCGTCCAAATCCGAAAACATCCGCCTTTCGAGACCCCCGTTCTGTCACAACGTATCCCTATTCATGCGGGGAGCTTAGGGCGAGTCAAAAGACAAGTCGAGATTCTTTCGGAAGATCCGGCGTGTACCTCTAGCCACCGCGGCTACAAGAACACCCTATGTAATCTATCGCGCGAATAGAATTGGAATAAGCAAGCCGATCGAAAAACGAAATCTTCGAGGAAACACTTGATCGCTAAGAAAAGATTCAACTCGATAATTCAACTATGACAATGATACATACACAAGATCACCACCGGGATCCTTCCTTGATCTTGCTTCTAGCTCCGGGAACTCCGACGTGGTCTTCCATGCAAGGTTCCCACGTCGGCTAGGGAAACCCTAGTCAACTAGCTCGACCCTCTCCTCTCCGACATGGTGTCCCTCTCTTCTCTGCTCCTCGGCGGCCGAAGACAAAATCTTCTCTGCGTGGCTCTCGGTCAGGGGACTATAAATAGCCCGATTGGCGGCTAGGGCAAAGGGCGTCGGATTTGGGCCCTAAATGGGCCTGGGCCGACCGGACTGGGCCGGCCGGCCTGGGCCCACTTAGGCCCGGCCCCGCGGGCTCCTTTGCCCGAGGTCGGTTCCCTTGCTTCTCGGATGCTTCCCCCTTCGCATACGGGTCCATGTCGTCGGTTTCTCTCCGAATTGGACTCAACTCCTTGTCTTGGAAGATTCGCGCACTTTTCCGGTCGGGTCCCCGGAGTATGTCGTCTTCTCGGATCAAGTCCCCGGCTTCTTGGAGTTAATTTTACTTCATTGCATGACTTGTTCGGGGGCTTCAAAGTCTTGTCATGAGGTGCTTGATGAACTTACCCCGAAAGTCTTGCATTCAACACTAAATCCCTGCATAAACATTAAACTCCAAAAACGACATGCACACGTGAACTTGTTATACCACGGGGGTTAGTACCAATGGATAAGGTATAAAACTAATGCCAACACCGAAGGTAAACTCATGGCTAGGTTGACGGATTTTCACCGTCAACAATGATTTGTTCGCAAATAGGGAGGCATCCACCCGAATCATCAAGTGGAGTGCTAAGCTTTCCGAGTATGTGGTAGACTTCGAGAGAAGAAGTGCAATAAAATCGCAAGTACTGGCAGATTTTGTCGTGGACTGGACTTCACCCACTCAGGACCTCGAGGAAAATATACCCGAACCTTGGATAGTGCAGTGTGACGGAGCCTAGTGTTACAAGGGGGTTGGAATTTCGGCTGTTGTAACGTCCCCGACGGGCGTGGTCATAAGATACGCAGCGCGGCTCGTATTCGCAAACAATGAACACTCCACGAACAACACCACAGAGTACGAAGCTCTACTGTTGGCATTAAAAAAAATTAAAGCCTTGGGGCAGCAGACCTTCATAATCAGAACGGATTCGAAAGTGATCCAAGAACATATTGAGAAGGAAAGCGAGGCCAGGAATCCAGTTCTCATGACATATCTCGAAAAAGTCAGAGAAATGGAAAAATACTTTAATGGGTATTCAGTCCAGCATATCCCAAGGGATGACAACAATGAGGCAGACAAACTGGCGAAAGCGGTAGCCAGAAATCAAGAGCTACCACCGGCTGTGTTCTTCGAAATCATCAGAGAGCCTTCCATCAAAGATTCGAGGGCCCAAATCGTGAATGTAGTGGAAATTCCAGACTGGAGAGCAGAAATCATGGCTTATCTGAGAGGACATTACGAACCACAAGATGAATTGGAGGAAAAAAGATTGAAGCAAAGGGCTCGCAGCTATACAGTAGTAAATGGAGAATTATACAAATCAGGAGTCACTAAGCCTTGGCTGCGCTGCATCACCTCCGAAAAAGGTCGGGAACTTCTGAAGGAAATTCACAGCGGATTCTGTGGGGCACACATAGGCACCAGGGCTTTGGCTGGAAAGGCGATAAAGCAAGGATTCTATTGGCTCACCATAAACATTGATGCCGAGATGTTAGTTCGGCAATGTGAAGCATGCCAGAAAACGGGAAATCAACAGAATCTGCCTTCAATGTCAGTTCACCTAATTCCACCAACTTGGCCTCTGCAAAGGTGGGGAATGGATCTAGTAGGCCCGTTGCCAACAGCTCAAGGCAACTGCCAATTCGCGGCTGTAGCAGTTGATTATTTCACGAAGTGGGTGGAGGCAAAACCATTCGAGAATATCACAGCAGCAACAGTTTAGACATTCTTTTGGCAGAACATAGTCTGCAGGTTCGGAGTTCCTAGAGAATTAACGGTTGACAATGGCAAACAGTTTGACTGTTACACCTTTAAAGAATACTGCAGAACCTTAGGTACACAGGCGAAATTTTCGTCAGTATATCATCCACGAATCAATGGTGCGGTTGAAAGAGCCAATGGCTCGATTTTTTCGGGAATCAAGAGATGTTTGTTTGATCAGAAAAAGGGAAAGTGGGTGGATGAACTTCCGAAGGTGATCTGGTCTCACAACACCACAGTTTCAAGGGCAACAGGTTTCACGCCTTTTCGCCTACTTTTCGGGACTGAGGCTATGACACCGGAGGAGATCAAGAATGAAAGCACGAGAGTCCTGAAGGGAAAAGGATAGAGGAAATTGATAAGAAGGTGGAAAAAGACATGATCGAGCTGACAATCCTTGAAGCAGCGGAAAACATTGAGAAATACCAGAGAGAGACAAGGGCATGGAGGGACAAAAAGGTGGTCCGAAAGGACATCAAAACTGGTGATCTTGTCTTGAAAAGAAAGAAAAATTGGGAGAACCAGGGAAAACTTCATGAGTCATGGGAAGGGCCTTACATCGCCAGGGAAACAGATATGCCAGGGGCTTTTCGCCTGATGGAGCAGACTGGCGAAGAGTTGCCGTATTCGTGGAATGCCGACAGCCTAAAAAGGTATTATCCATGAAAACCCTAGTTGTAGATAGATGTAACATGTAGTAGCTTTTCGATTTTCGTAAGTTTGTACTTTAGAAAACTAAAAAATCCGAATCACGTGTCGATAAGTGATTTCGGGACAAAAATTAGTTTTACTTCTTCTAGTCGTATTAGAATAAGAAGGACCGTACTCTTTTCCTTGCAAAGGGGGTTCTAAATCAAGAGGCAAGGTTTTTAACGAGGCGGATCCTATGTAAATACTTTTTGTGATATATATATATATATGAAAAGAGTCTTCCCCCAAATTGCGTATCTCCAGAATTCCATCGTGAAAAAATAAAAAGTTCGTGAGAAAGGCTTCGTGATAGCCAGAATTCCATCGTGAAAAAAGAAAAAGTTCGTGAGAAAGGCTTCATGATAGCTAGAATTCCATCATGAAAAAAGAAAAGTTCGTGAGAAAGGCTTGTTGGGGAATTCAGGAAAATACATCACCCTCGAAACGTCGAAGTCTAACGGCATTCTCAAAGTATGTTTTTCAGGGGCAGGAAATTCGCGAATACAGGAAGTTTGGGACCTGCGAAGTCTCGAGTTCGCGGATGTGCAGAGTTCGGGAAACTTGGTTCGGCGAAGAGACGGAGTCATGAACATGCGGAAGCCCGGAATCTCAACTGTTGGCGGCCCGAATGTCGGAGATTTTCCGATTCGGGAATCCAGTGAAGACTCCGTTCGGGACTCAGGCGCCGGGACAAGCGCGAACCTGCGGAGAAGCGAAAGCCACTTCGGAAATCTGTTAAATACCTGATCCAGGAATTTCGGGTGAAGACATCCATGAATCACGAGAGAAGCAAAGTCAAAGTTGTAGTCCCAAAAAGTCCGGGTTTAGAGTGTGAACTAGTGGCAGACTTGTAAATATGTAAGGAGTGAAAAGACGTTCTTATGTGTGTTCACATTAGGAATATTCTCCGAGCCTAAGGGTGATATCGGAATGTAAAAGTCCCTTCGTCTCCCTATAAAAGGGGGCGCGAGGGCACGGGTAAACGGATTCAGACTTTTTTGGGACTTGTGCTACTTGCGGAGAGCATCACTGTCTCTTGGCGCTCTAACTGTGTACTTGAACGTGTTGAGAACTCCACTCGTGTTTGGGTAGTTATCCGAATTTTTCGGGTATCCCCCCAACATTGGCGCCCACCGTGTCTCAGCCGAAAAAGAAACTCACGATGCCACCTCAAAAGAAATCCAAGAAGAATGCCCCGGTACGGAGTGAACCAGGATGATCACCTTCCCACCCAAGGAAATGAAACTTTGTTTGTTCCTGAATCCTCGAACGTAACAGACCAGCAGCGAAAAGAGAAGCTCGAAGCCCTCATGAAGGCCAGAGCAGAAAAAACAGCTCACATCCAATAACAACCCACTGAACAGCAAGAGCACGAGAATGTTGATGCTGATGATGATGCCATAGACAGACAGCTAGCCATGGTCCACCAAAAGATTCTGCAATTACAAAGGGATAAAGAAAAGTTCGCGGCTCAGTTGCGGGGCGAAGAGAAAAATCTACGAAAAACTAGAGCGGTTTGAACAAAGCAAAAGAACAAATACGAGCAATCCGGAGAGAAATCGACGAAATGAAAGAGCAAGAAAACGGCTCCCCGTGGCAAGAAACACCGCAACGAGAACACCGCACACGCAAGAGAATCCCCGAAGGACAACTTCTTTGCGGGAAACGGAGTCTCACACTTCGTGGATTACGAGTCACCACTTGTCAATAGGGCTGCAAACAAAGCACCTTGGCCGCCGAAGTTCAAGCCGCTCTCTCTTCCAAAGTACAACGGTTACGGAAACTCCGGCAATTTCTCATGAGATACGAGTCGGTGTGAATTCGGCGGGGAGGAGATGATGTTGCACTTGCCAAATCCTTCATCATAGCTTGCGAAGGACCGATCGAATTGGTACTCACTTCTACCTCCACACTCGATCTACGGTGGGTAGATCTCAAAACAAAGTTCATGCAAGCGTTTCGGATGTTCCATGACACAACGGCGAAGCTTCGCATTTGTATAACGCAAACGAAGGACGGGGAACCACTAAGAAATTTCGTGAGAAGATTCATGCAACAGAGGTCTCGGATCCCCGATGCCGATGACAAGACAACGATCAAGGCACCGATCAAGGGTCTTACCCCGGGGCCAACGGCTTCCCACCTCACAAGAAAGAAGCTCGAGACAGTTGAAGAATTATTTCGGGAATTGGAGGATTACATCCCGTCCGATGATGACCACCGCAAGAGAGTAGCCGAACGAAACGAGGCAAGACGGGCGGCGAGAGATATGACACGGAGGGCACCACCCCCGAAAGATCCGCGAAATGTGAACAATGTTGGAAATCCTCGAAGAACGGCAAGAAGAACGAGGCCAAGTGCCAGGGGAGGATTCAATCAAAGAGGAAGGGGGAGAGGAAGAGGAACCCCAAACCTTCCGAACCACAACCCAAGAGATCCCCACTTCTATTGCCAGTATCATGGAAGAGGCCACAGCACCGAAGGGTGCCCTGAGACAAAAAAGAACATGGCACGAATCCAACAAGAGAAGGCGTTGATGAGCATCGCATCCTCGATGCCAACCCAGTTTCGGCCGAACTTCGGCCGCCGCAGTTCGCGAGTCCGCAGCCAAGCTCGTGCCAGTTCAGCAATTTCCACAATCGCAATCAACATGGCAGCCTTCACAGCAATTCTTCCCTCAGTCACAAGCAATACAGTCAATCCAGCAGCCACAACCCATTCGGGAAATCTTGCCACCGCCACCAGAAAGCTCTTCAAGGCCTCAGTCAAGTTCGGGACCTCAGAATTCCAAAGCACTGCCATCATTCGGGACTATCATGCCAATCACAGGCGGATCTGCCATGGAGTTTGAAACAAAGAAGCAGCGAAGCAACTACTTCAGATCTGTGAATACCATCATCAATGATGGTCCAGCTGCCCGCCCGGAGTGGGCGAAGGTGCCAATCACCTTTACAGAAGAAGATTTCAGGCTGAAATCCGCGATCCACAATGATGCTATGGTGATTGAAGTCAACATTGCTGGATGGGTCATAGGAAAAATCTTGGTGGACAACGGGAGTTCGGCGGACATCTTATTCCCGAAAACATTCGAGAAAATGAATCCGAGCCAGACATGTTGGACCCACCGGAGTACCCATTACGGGGGTTCGGCGGGAAGCCCATCAAGCCGCTTGGAAAAATATCTCTCCCGGTTTCTTTCGGGGATCTCGAGAATGCCAAACCGAGAACCTCACCTTTGATGTGGTTGACATATATCACCCGTATCTTGCGATCTTCGGCGGGGGTTTCATGAACAAGTTCGATCTTGTCATAAGGCAACGAGTTCCTTTGCATGAAGATGCTCGCGCCCAAAGGGGTTATCACGGTGTTCGGCAATCAACAAGAGGCCGTAAACATAGAAAAGGGCCACACGCCGGGTCAAACGAATGTATATCGGCTAAAAGCGACTCGAAGAGAAAAGGCAAATCCGTGAAGAGCCGAAGCGAGACAAAGAGAAAAACAATATAGCCGCGAGAGGATGAAACAAAGAGAGTGTATCGGACGACATGCCCGACGGAGCGAGTCATAATAGGGGCGAACCTTAGCGCCGAAGAGGATGATGAACTCATGCGATTTACGAACGAAACAAGGATGTTTTTGCATGGTCGCCCAAAGATTTGCAAGGCGTTGACGAGACATAATCGAGCATATCCTCGAAACAGATGACAAGATACCACCCAAAAAGCAAAAACTCCGGAAAATGTCTGACGAAAAAGTCAAGGCAGTGGAAGCAGAAGTTCAGAGATTGCAGGATGCCCAAGTGATCAGAGAAGTCAAGTACCCAGTTTGGTTAGCCAATACTGTGCCAGTCAAGAAGAAAAATGGCAAATGGAGGATGTGTATTGACTTCACCGATTTGAACAAGGCGTGCAAAAAGGACGATTTTCCCTTGGAAAGGGTAGACAAAATCGTGGATGATGCAGCCAACAGTGAGATGCTTTCGCTCCTGGACATGTTCTCTGGATATCATCAAATCAGAGTTCGCAAAGAGGACGAAGAGAAGACAAGCTTCATCACTCTTTTCGGAACATTTTGTTTCGTAAGAATGCCAGAGGGGCTGAAAAATGCGGGGTGCACGTTTTCAAGAATGATAGCAATAGTCTTTGCACCGCAGATTCGGAGAAATATCTTGGCATATGTGGATGACATAGTTGTCAAAAGTGTTCAGAGAAAAGACCATATCAGTGATCTGGCTGAAACGTTCGCGAACTTGAGGACAGCGAACTTGAAACTGAACCCAGAAAAATGTGTGTTCGGGATTCATAAGGGGAAAGTTCTCGGATGCCTAGTGTCAACAAAGGGCATTGAGGCAAACCCTGACAAGATCAAGGCTTTGATGGAAATGCAAGAGCCGGCCTCAGTGAAAGATGTTCAGAAGTTGACAGGGAGAGTGGCTGCCCTTAACAGATTCATTCCCAGAGCCGCAGAAAGAAGTCTGCCATTCTTCCAAGTTCTCAGAAGTGCCAAGAAATTCCAGTGGGCCGAACCTCGAAGCAAGCTTTTCGCGAATTGAAAGACTACCTGTCCAGAATGACCAAGCCCTGTCCTCCCGAGCCAAAATCGCCGCTTCTGCTGTATGTGTCTGCATCAAATTCGGCAGTAAGCGCAGTGCTAGTACAGGAGAAGCAAGAAGAAGGAAAGCTGAGGCAAATCCCTGTATATTTCGCCTTCGAGGCATTGTCCGGTTCCAAGGTTTTCTATTCCGAACTGGAAAAAATCGCGTATGCGGTCATCATGGCAGCAAGAAAGCTAAGGCACTACTTCGAGGGCCACAGAATAAGAGTTATCACCAACCAACCGTTAAGTGACCTGTTCGCAAACAGGGAGGCATCTACTCGAATCATTAAGTGGGGTGCCGAACTCTCCGAGTATGTAGTGGATTTTGAAAGAAGGAGTGCAATAAAATCACAAGTACTGGCAGACTTCGTCGTGGACTGGACCTCACCTACTCAGAGTATGGAGGAAAACATGCCCGAACCTTGGGTAGTGCAGTGTGATGGAGCATGGTGTTACAAGGGGGTTGGAATTTCGGCTGTTGTAACGTCACCGACGGGCGTGGTTATAAGATATGCAGCACGGCTCGTATTCGCGAACAATGAATACTCCACGAACAATACAACGGAGTACGAAGCTCTGTTGCTGGCACTGAGAAAAATGAAAGCCTTGGGGCAACGAGACCTTCATAATCGAACGGATTCGAAAGTAATCCAAGAACACATCGAGAATGAAAGCGAGGCCGGAATCCGGTTCTCACGAAGTATCTTGAAAAAGTCGAGAAATGGAAAGACACTTCGAGAGGATATTCGGTTCAAAGGCATATCCCAAGGGATGATAACAATGAAGCGAGATAAGCTCGCGAAGGCGGCGGCCCGAAATCAAGAGCTACCACCGGATGTGTTCTTTGAAATCATCAGAGAGCCATCCATCAAAGATTCACGAACTCAAATCGTGAACATGGTGGAAATTCCAGACTGGAGAGCAGAAATAATGGCCTACTTGAGGGGACATTACGAACCACAAGATGAAATGGAAGAGAAAAGATTGAGGCAAATGGCTCAGGGCTACACTGTGGTAAATGGAGAATTGTACAAATCAGGAGTCACTGAACCTTGGCTACGCTGCATCACCTCCGAAAAAGTCGTGAACTCTTGAAAGAAATTCACAGTGGATTTTGTGGGGCACACATAGGCACCAGGGCTTTGGCTGGCAAGGCAATAAAACAAGGATTCTATTGGCCAACCATCAACATCGACGCCAAGATGTTGGTTCGGCAATGTGAAGCATGCCAGAAGACGGCAAATCGGCGAATCGCCTTCAATGCCGCTTCATTTGATTCCTCCAACCTGGCCTTTGCAAAGATGGGGCATGGACCTAGTAGGACCGTTGCCAACAGCTCAGGGTAATTGCCGATTTGCGGGCGTAGCGGTCGACTATTTCACGAAGTGGGTAGAAGCAAAACCACTCGCGAACATCACGGCGACAACGGTTCGAAATTCTTTTGGCGTAACATAGTCTCGCGAGTTCGGAGTTCCTAGAGAACCGACGGTTGATAATGGCAAACGGTTTGACCGCTACACCTTCAAAGAGTATTGCGTAACCCCAGGCACACAAGTAAAATTTTCGTCGGTTTATCATCCACGGTCCAACGGAGCGGTTGAAAGAGCCAATGGCACTCGATTTTTTCGGGAATCAAGAAATGCTTGTTTGATCGAAAAAAGGGAAAATGGGTGGATGAACTTCCAAAGGTGATCCGGTCTCACAACACCACGGTTCAAGGGCAACAGGTTTCACACCTTTTCGCCTACTCTTCGGGAGCGAGGCTATGACACCGAGAGGAGATCAAGAATGAAAGCATGAGGGTCTTGAAAGGAAAGGAGATAGAGGAAATTGACAAGAAGGTGGAGAAAGACATGATAGAGCTGACAATCCTCGAAGCAGCAGAAAACATTGAGAAATACCAGAGAGAGACAAGAGCATGGAGGGACAAAAAGGTGGTCCGGAAGGACATCAAAACCGGTGATCTTGTCTTGAAAAGAAAGAAAAATTGGGAGAACCCAGGAAAGCTTCATGAGTCATGGGAAGGGCCTTACATAGCTAAGGAAACAAGTATGCCAGGGGCTTTTCGCCTGATGGAGCAAGGCGGCGAAGAGTTGCCGTATTCATGGAATGCCGACAGCTTAAAGAGGTATTATCCATTAAGATCTTAGTTGTACATAAGTGTAGTAGATAGCAGTTTTTCAAATTTCGTAAGTTTGCACCGTAAGAAAATAAAAGCCCGAGTCACGTGTTTATAAGTGACTTCGGAAAAAATTAGTTCTATATCTTAATCGTAGTTCTAGAATAAGAAGGACCGTACTCTTTTCCTTGCAAAGGGGGCTCTAAATCAAGAGGCAAGGTTTTTAACGAGGCGGATCCCGTGTAAATACTCTTTCCGATATATATATATATATATATATGAAAAGAGTCTTCCCCCAAATTGCATGTTTCGTATTTTCTGTCTCGAGAATTCCATCGTGAAAAAAGAAAAAAGTTCGTGAGAAAGGCTTCGTGATAGCCAGAATTCCATCGTGAAAAAAGAAAAAGTTCATGAAAAAGGCTTCGTGATAGCCAAAATTCCATCGTGAAAAAAGAAAAAAGTTCGTAAGAAGGGCTTCCTGATAGCCGAAATCCCATCCATCGAGGGATTCCCACTGAAAAGGCCTGAGACAACAACAAGTTGTGGCCTAGAAAAATCCCATCCATCGAGGGATTCCCATCGAAAAGGCCTGAGACAACAACAAGTTGTGGCCTAGAAAAATCCCATCCATCGAGGGATTCCCATCGAAAAGGCCTGAGACAACAACAAGTTGTGGCCTAGAAAAATCCCATCCACGAGGGGATTCCCATCAGGAAGTTCGCATGATGATTTCGAAAAAGTGAATGTCTAAGGATTTGCTTGTGTTTTCTCACTTGGTATAGATTGTTTAAAATTTTTTCAGGTATCATCATTGTAAAAAAGGGGCAAGGGGCTCGGTCAGGTGATCGCGAGAAAAACCTTGGTTGAAGCAACCGAGGGTTCTTTGTATCAACCGAGGCAAGTCCGCCAGTTCGGTCAAGTCCACAAAATTCGGAACAAATTTTGTCGACTTGCACATTAGCAATCGAGATTCGCAAAAACTAAGGAAGACTACTCTCAGAAAAATGCGCTACAAATTCGAGAATAGTAGGGTTCGCGAGTCTGCAACCTAGTTTTCATGCGAAACGGCAAGCTGGGGGAGGGTGACGTTTTTTCAAAGAAAAAACATATTCATTGCCTTATTCGCATAAAAACTCCCGAATAGTTCCTCAACATTTACAACAATCAACACGAAACTTAGAATGACAGCTTCTACTACATGTCCGGTTTACAAACGTTGTTGTCGGTGACATCGCTAGCATAGGCGAACTCGGATGAACCGGCTAAGGGGGCTAAGGGGCTCCGTCTTCGGAGCTTTCGTGGATCGCGAAGTAGAGGATGCGAACGGCTCTTTTTATGAAGCAAGAAAAACGAAGTGAGATCAAAACAACCTATCGAAAATTTAAGCGAGGCCTCAAGCCAAAAGTCGGAAAAATCTTGCTCAGGACGTGCTTGTTTGAATAAACGCCATGCTTCACCACTAACAAACATTCTATCTCGATGAATTCGTAGTGGTAGCACGTCCTGCGCAGGCCCAGCTTGCAGGACCTGCGCAGGTTAAAATATACAAAACATCTGTTCAGAAATGTTTGACGAATTTACACAAACGTACAGCCGACCCCCAAACCACATAAAAGTTCAAACATGTCGTTTAATTCATGACATCCACCTTCGGTGAGTCTTCTTCTGGTTCGGGGACTTGTCCACGATCGTTGCCACCGTCGGCTGCGGCCGCCGCTGCCGCTGCGTCGCCCGAGCCGTCCTCACCGGATTCTCCCGAACTCTCCCCGGAGGACGATTTCTCGGGAGATGCGGCGGCATGTTCTCGCTCCTCCTTTTCTCTTAGCTGCGAAACAAAGAGAAAAGTAAAGAAATCTTAAGAAACTGGAATACATACGACGAACATAAGTCACGAAATAGGCCAAAGAATTACCTCGTCAAGCTTTGCCCGCGCAACGATCCTTAGCCATTTCCGCCCCGCCAACCATCCGAATTCCTTTGCGAACTTTAGCTTTATAGCAATAATGTCGGGATTGTCTTGAAGTATAGTTTCGCCGGGTAACGCCCGGGAACCGAGAAAGGTTCGCGCGAAACTTTGCCAAGTCAGCACAGCCGTAGTCGTGAAGGACCTTCAGAATGCTTTCCACAGAAAAGGATACGGCAAAATTGCCGGCGCCAGAGATGACTTCGGGGAGAGCCTTGAATTCTTCCTCGAGCCAGTGTATAAAGTCAGAGATATCAATATCAACTGGAAGAGGAGCTGGACGAACACCATACTCATTCAAGGACTTCTGGTATTCGGCATAAAGCAACTTTAATCTTCCCAGAATTTCCGAAATTTGTTTCTTCGAAGATTCACCTTCTGCCATCAGCGCTTTCTCAAGATCTACGATTTTCTGATCCTTCGAGCTCAGTGACTTGGCAAGGCTGGCGTTGTTGGTACGGAGATCTTCAGCAATTTTGGTAGCACGCTCTTGTTGTTGCCGAAGTTTCTCAATCATACTCAGGTCATCTTCGTGAGATTTTCGAACCTTCTCCAGTTCTTTTTTGGAATCCTCGAGCGCGGCTTTGGCGAACTTCTTCTCGTCCTGACTTCTTTTCAAAGCCTCAGCCAGCTCAGATACCTTCTTTTCCAGCTCTAGGTTCGTGGATTCCGCGAGACCAAACTTGCGCTCCAACTCCTTGGACTTCCGAGAAAGTTCCTCATTAATCTTCTCCTGCGCAGAAAGCCGTTCTATGGCAACTTTCCCGAGCATAGAATACTTGAGAATGTAGTCTTCATGGAAGCGTGCAAGCTTTGAAGGAGAATAGGAATGCAACAGATTCTTGAACTCTGAAAAATTCAAGAATAAATCTCAGATGAAGATTCTACAATCACGAATCGCGCAAAGGGGCACTAAGAATCAACGAACCTTGCTTACTGAAGTGCTGCATAGTGACCTGCTTAGTCGAATCTGAGGAGGCCTTCCCCTGAGGTGAAGGGGTAGCGTCGGAGATAGATAGAGGCCTCTTTTCGGAGCCTTGAGCGGCTTCTTCAGGTTGTTCCGAGGCACCCTCTCCTGTTTCATCAACAATCGTGGACGATTTCCATAGAGTTAAAAACTTGGACGCCTTGCCCCCGACGCCAATTGTCTCGAAACCAACACGCAACAGTTTGCCGCGATAAGACGTACCAAAATTTTTGTTAAAGGCGGCCAAAGAAGGAGAAGGCGCTTGGTCTTCGGGGACGACCTCCCGAACTTCGACTAAGGGAATGTTTTCGGAAGAATGGCCGTCCCTTTGAATGGTTCGTTCGAGATCACGGGCAAAATCGGAGGAGACTTGACCAGCGGCAGTAACATCAGCAGCAGGAAGTTCGGCAGCAGCGGGAGACTCAGCACGAACGGCAACATCGAACAACAACGGTACTTCTCGGCAACAGAAGGGGATGCCTCTCGTCGAACTTCAGGGGCAATATCTGAAAAGGAATCGATGTCGACGAACTCATTTTCGGAACCAGCAGGACAAATGTCTCGAAAGTTAAATAATGGCCAGAGGAAAACACCTTTGGGGCTATCTGGCTTCGCGGGAATGTCGTCGTCAAAGGCGGACGGGACCCGCCGAACTCCGGAGGAGGAAACCTTCTTCACGACTTTTTTCGGTTTCTTGCGGCTCATCCGGGCAAGCCCCGAGCGGCACCGGAGTTCGGCTTCGAAGTTTGAGGTTCGGAGGTCCGCCGTTTACGCTTCGACGACTCGAGTGACCCGGTCCTCGAAGGCTTCACTCCCCGAAGATGTTCCCTCGGTGGCGGGTGACAAGTTTCGCTTCGACGATCTAATTCGAGGAGCGTTGATTGGAGCGGGCCGAGCACCTCGGCCCACGGCGACGGCGAGGAAGTTTCAGTTTCGGACCAGGGCTTCGAGAGCTGAAAAACTTGTCACCGCAGATCTCCGAAAAGACGCGGTTGATCTTCTTCTTGTGCTTCACCAGGGCCTTGTATGCTTTGTATTCGTTCATGGTATACTCGCCTACCATGACATTGACCTTCTTCTCAACTTCGTCCATAAAATCCTTAGCGCTTTGGCCCTCGCGAAGTTTAATCCCGAACTTCGGGAAAGGAACTTGCCGATCTGCCCAGTTGACATTGTAGTCCACGATTTCGGCAGGGGACCAGCCCCTCGATATAGGCCAGATTCGCGCGGCGACGAATTCTTCGATGACGTCGCGGCCGCCAAGTATCGTGCTGGCCAGATGGAATGCACTCTCACAATTCCGAATGCCTAGGGCTCGCTGGTTGTACTTCCCCACATTCATTGCGGTGAGGGGCGCGATCGGACACGGCAACTTCGGCACATTGACCTTAAGGTAAAACCAGTAGGACTTCCAATCATCGGAGAGGTTGGTCTTGCGACGAGGGAGAAATCGAATTCGGGTAATCCCTTGTCGGGTATTCTGGCGTCGGGTATTGAAAGTACAGCACGCGTGCTGGCTATGATAGAATTGCCCGTCTTCGCCTTTCACAACTTCCGGAATAATCACCAGTTCGTAGAACCTGGTGAAGGCATCGATGGTAGGACTGCACCCGAAAGTCTTCAGAATCCAAATAAACTTTGATACTTCGAGGAAAGACGTCGGGGTAAGCTGGTGGATCTTCACTGAGAATGCATCAAGAATAGCCGGCAGCACAGGATCACAAGGGAATCGCAGCCCACAGATGAAGAAGTCCCGAAAAACCACAATTTCACCAGGCTTGGGAGTAGGAATTGTTTCATCGAGTGGGGCGCGCCCGGCCCCAGGTGAGAAGAATCCAGCCTTCTCGTACTCACGAATGATATCGCTCGTCACTTTCGACTCTCCGAAGTCAAGCGAGGGCGGCAGGGGGCCAGAGGTCCTCAGCATAACAAGATCCTCCACCCCAGCATCCACATCCCCGACGTCTTCGCCGCCATCGGACCCAACCTCTCCGTCTTCGCGACTTCGGGAGCCGCTAGGTGATCCAGCATCTTCGGCCGGCGCAGCACGATCTGCACTTTCGGCAGGTTGGTCGAGTGGGAGACCGGCAGCGATCAATTCTTCAGTAGTCATAGGTCTAGCTGTATTTCTGATGCGAGCCACCTAGCAAACATAAGCAGTCAGACAGATTAGGCTAATAGTCGAAAAAGAGCTACGAAAATCGTAACATTACTACACCAAAGTTAAACGAACTAACGAGACAACATAGCAAACATAAAGGAATACCTTAGAAAATCGCGAGCAAGGCCTGGAGTTCGCAAGTCTTCTAGCACAGAAAGCTAATCCCGCGAAGGAAGAAAAATGTGAAAATCACGAGAGGCGCGAGAGCAGTAAAAAATTTTTTAACAGCGCCGGCCCGCTATTTATAGGGCCGGGGAGGGGCAGTTTCGCGAAGTGCGCCTCGATTCAACCGCCTTTTGCTCCCTGGGCGACGCGTGTCCCCTCCGACGTTCCGAGGGTGACGTTTTTTACTAAATTTCCGAAAAGTTCGTGGAATCGGATCGTCGGAGTCAACCCGCTTCCCCGAGGGGCTAGTGTTGGGGAATTCGGAAAATACATCACCCTCGAAACGTCGAAGTCTAACGGCATTCTCAAAGTATGTTTTTCGAAGGCGGAAATTCGCGAATACGGGAAGTCCGGGACTGCGAAGTCTCGAGTTCGCGGATGTGCGAGTTCGGGAAACTTGGTTCGGCGAAGAGACGGAGTCATGAACATGCGGAAGCCCGGAATCTCAATCGGTTGGCGGCCCGAATGTCGGAGATTTTCCGATTCGGGGAATCCGTTGAAGACTCCGTTCGGGACTCAGGCGCCGGGACACGCGCGAACCTGCGGAGAAGTGAAAGCCACTTCGGAAATCTCGTTAAATACCCGATCCAGGAATTTCGGGTGAAGACATCCACGAATCACGAGAGAAGCAAAGTCAAAGTTGTAGTCCCAAAAAGTCCGGTTTAGAGTGTGAACTAGTGGCGGACTTGTAAATATGTAAGGAGTGAAAAGACGTTCTTATGTGTGTTCACATTAGGAATATTCTCCGAGCCTAAGGGTGATATCGGAATGTAAAAGTCCCTTCGTCTCCCTATAAAAGGGGGCGCGAGGGCACGTGTAAACGGATTCAGACTTTTTTGGGACTTGTGCTACTTGCGGAGAGCATCACTGTCTCTTGGCGCTCTAACTGTGTACTTGAACGTGTTGAGAACTCCACTCGTGTTTGGGTAGTTATCCGAATTTTTCGGGTATCCCCCCAACAAGGCTTCGTGATAGCCAGAATTCCATCATGAAAAAGGAAAAAGTTCGTGACAAAGGATCCGTGATAGCCAGAATTCCATCGTGAAAAAAGAAATAAAAGTTCGTGAGAAAGGGTTCGTGATAGCCAGAATTCCATCAAGGAAAAAGAGGCCTCAGACAACAACAAGTTGTGGCCCAGAAAAGCCCATCCATCAAGGGATTCCCACCGAAAAGGCCTGAGACAACAACAAGTTGTGGCCCAGAAAATCCCATCCATCAAGGGATTCCCACCGAAAAGGCCTGAGACAACAACAAGTTGTGGCCTAGAAAATCCCATCCATCAAGGGATTCCCACCGAAAAGGCCTGAGACAACAACAAGGTGTGGCCTAGAAAAATCCCATCCACGAAGGGATTCCCACCAAAAAGTTTGCATGATGATTTCGAGAAAGTGAATGCCTAAGAGGTTGCCTGCATACTCTCACTTAGTGTAGATTGTTGAAATTTTTTTAGGTATCATCATTGAAAGAAAAGGGCAAGGGGCTCCATCGGGGAATTGTAGAAAATCTTGGTTGAAGCAACTGAGGGTTGCAGTATCAACCGAGGCAAGTCTGCCGATCGGGGCAAGTCCACAAAATTCGAAAAACAATTTTTGTCGACTTGCGCAATGACGGTTGAAGTTTTCAAAAACTAACGAAGATTTCTCCTAAAGATATGCTCGAAATCTGTGAATAGTAAGATTCGTGAACCTACCTTCAAGTTTTTATGCAAAATGGCAAGGTGGGGGAGGGTGACGTTTTTTCAAGAAAAAACATATTCGTTGCCTTATTCGCATAAAAACTTCCGAATAGTTCCTCGATAATTACAACAATCAGTGCGAAATTTAAAATGAAAGCTCTACAACATGTCCTGGTTTACAAACGTTGTTTTCAGCCATATTGCTAGCATAGGCGAAGTCAGACGCACCGGCTAAGGGGCTGAGGGGCTCCGTCTTCGGAATTTTCGCGGATCGCGAAGTAGAGGATGCAGAACGACTCTTCTTACGAAACAAGAAAAATGAAGAGAGATCAAAACAGCCTATAGAAAATTTAAGCGATGCCTCAAGCCAAAAATCAGAAAAGTCTTGTTCAGGATGTGCTCGCTTGAACAGACGCCATGCTTCACCACTAACGAACATCCTATCCTGATGAATTTGTAGCGGCAACACGTCCTGCGCAGGCCCAGCTTGCAGGACCTGCACAGGTTAAAGTTATACAAAACATTTGTTCAGTGAATCTACATAAATGTACATGCAATCTTGAATACACCCAAGGTTCAGATATGGCGTCTAGTTTGTAACATCCACCTTCGGGGAATCATCCTCTTGTTCGGGGGCTTGCTCGCCGTCACTGTCTCCATCGCTGCTGCTGCTACTATTGCTGCTGCCGCCTGAGCCTCCTTCGCCTGAGTCGCTCGAACCTTGGCTGGAGGTTGACCCTTCGGGAGACGCGGCGATGTCCTCACGGTTCTCCTCTTCGTTCAGCTGAGAAAGGAAGGTAAATGTGAAGAAGGTTCGAGAGACTAAAACATCTGCAGCAGGCACAAGTCACGAAATCGAACAAAAAACTACCTCAACAAGCTAGCGCGAGCAATGAGCTTAACGGTCTCCTTCCCGCTAGTCAGCCATAACTCCCTTGCGAAATTGATCTTGATAGCCTGAACATCGGCGTTGGCTCGAAGTATCGCAGTGCTTTTGGCGCTGGGGAATTGGGAGATCTTCTCGCGAAACTTCTCCAAGTCGGCGCAGTCATAGTCATGAAGAATCTTTAAAATGCTCTCCACGGAGAAGGCAGCCGCGAAGTCACTGGTGCCAGAGATCACCTCAGTAAGGGCCTTGAACTCGGTCTCCATCCAGTCCATGAATTCGGGAATCTCAATGTTATCCGGAAGAGGGGCTGGACGAACGCCGAATTTGTTCAAGGACTTCTTGTATTCCTCATAGAGCAGTTTCAGCTTTTCTAGAATCTCGGAAGTATTTTTCTTCGAGGCTTCACTCTGCTCCGCAAGCGCCTTTTCAAGATCCACGATTTTGCGGTCCTTCGCGCTCAGAGACTTGGCGAGACTGGCATTATTAATACGAAGATCTTCAGCGGTTTTCGTAGCCCGCTCGTGCTTCTCCCGAAGATTCTCAATCACGCTCAGGTCATCTTCATGGGACTTTTGAACCTTTTCAAGATCTCTCTTGGATTGTTCAAGAGCCGATTCTGCGAGCCCCTTCGCGTCCTGGCTTGCTGAAGGACCGATACGGCGAACAAGAGAGGGGGGAGTGAATGGGAGCCGATAAAAATTCTTCTCGAAGGAGATCGAAACTCCAACAAGATGAACACAGCTTCCAACACACGTCTCCGACTCACTACCAAGGTTGGTCAAGCCCACGTAGCCACTGGAGTGCCACTGGACCTAGGAACCAACACACCACCTTCCGACCCGAGAAACGCAACGGAAAAACCAAACCTCGAGTCTACGGACCCACACCGGTCGGACCGGTGAGCACCACCGGTCAAACCGGTCCCCCGCCGGTGAACCGAGCAACTTTCACTAAGTGGCTCTACACCGGTCAGACCGGTGAGACACACCGGTCAGACCGATGGCAGCCTGAAAGCCCCCAAGGCACTAAACAGGCCAACCGACCACCAAACTGACCCAAACTCGAAACAGCAGCACCACGGGACAACATCGAACACACCAAGACGTTCACCTGAGCAAAATCCCACAAGGGCTTGCACCGGTCAGACCGGTCAAGAGCACCGGTCAGACCGGTCAAGAGCACCGGTCAGACCGGTGTAGCTTGGGCTGCTCAGGATGAACAGCACCCGCGGGTCAAATCCCCCAAACCCAAATCTCGATCTCTCGAATCACTCCACGGACTTGAACAAGACTTTGGGGATATTAGGAACACCTCATGAGGAGTCCATTGCCAAGTTTAATCCCACCAAAACTCGTCCAAAAAGGAGGAATCGAAGAAATCCCGCCGAAAGCACTTCCAACCCAAGAACTCAGGAAACCCCGAATCGAGCACCTTTACTCACGGATTTGGGAGGGGAATCACAGCCCAAAGAACCACGAAGGGTTCCCACATATTTCCCCCATCAAATCCCCAAGAGAAAGATCCCGAAAACAACCCAAAGAAAACACCGAGAGAGGGCTCCAAAAATCACCACCAAGAACAACCGGGAAAAACACATCCAAACCTTGAGGAACCACGCTGAATCATCTATACATGAAACAAAGGTTCGTACAAGGTCTAGCAAGCCGCCCGATCATCCATCCCTCTCTACAAGATCTCTCCGTTAAGCTCTCTTGCTATTCCTATGGAAAACCTAAGGAAAATAGGTGGAAAAAAGGAAAACTAATGAGCTAGGGTTCCAAGAGTTGGCTGCCATCCACCCATCTAATGAGTATATATGGAGGCACCCAAAAGACTAAACTACCCTTCACTAATAACTAGGGATACATGCCCCTCGAGGGCGAATTTGGAAGTCTTCATGTCTTGACCATCGGACGGATGCCCGGCGACCGCAACCTGCTTAGCCTCGACGCAAGCCTTGCGATCCCGACGCGTGTCCTCCGCTTCGAAGCTTCTCGGCGCCAGCGGCCAGGGTGGTCAGACCGCCCACCCTGGGCGGTTAGACCGGCCCAGGACATCTGACCGGCCCTAGGCGGTCTGACCGCCCCTCCTGGGAGGTTGAACCGGCCTGGGTGGCCGCACCTCCTCGTCGAGTCTTCGGCCTCGGTTTTGTGGCTCAACCGAGTAACCCAGTGGTTTTCTGGTGAACCACTGCAAACCCCACGAACTCGGTGTAGCCTCTGCCAATCTCCACTCATGACTCGGCTCCCACGTAGTCCCGGCTCGACCTTGGTTTTGAGGCTCTACCAAGAAACCGTCCACGACTTCGTCTTGCTGTTCATGCCACCATGCGGCCCGCACTTGACCCCGCTGGCCACCGGGTCCCTCGAACAAAGCCTACTAGTCTTCTCCACACTTGGAGGCCTCACCGGCAACGACCTTTCGCGTTTGTTCTTCACCTGCACCAACACGAGTCAAGCCGCAACCTGCACCTGCAATACTTAGCCAAGAATCAGTCCACACAACGTTGTCAATCACTCATCACACAAGGAAGCGACCATCCACCGGTCCTTGAACCACACATGGTCCTCAATCTCCCCCTTGATGAGTGCATTGACAACACCCACTCGAAAGTAACAAGAGAGAAAAGAAAAATAAAAGAAACGAACAAAAAGAAACTTCAACAAGCGATCGAAAGCCAAACAAAGGCAAAGAGCAAGATCACTTGAAGAAGACAAGTCTCGGAGCCCTTAGGCAAGGGCAACGGCTCGACACATCCGAGACAAAGCAAAGCTCAAGCAAAGAGCGCAAACCACCAAAGCAAAGCTCGAACAACCACAAAGAGCTCCCCCTGCACACATGCAAGCTCCCCCTGAACCAATGCACCTCCCCCTGGACGAATGCATGCAAAACACCACTTGAAACAGGGCAGCTGCAACAACTCAGCCCTGACCGGTCAGACCGGTCAACACCACCGGTCAGACCGGTGTGCAACATGTGAACAGAACCAGCACTCACACCGGTCAGACCGGTGACCCTAACCGGTCAGATTGGTGCACAACAGAGCCCAGAAATGGCTCGAAACCACCTGAAAACCTTCTGAATGCGCCCAGCAAGCCATTTCAAGCTCAAACTTCTCCCCCTTGTTGACAATGCATGAATCAAGCCAAAAAGTGCAAAAAATGCAACCTAGAGCTTCTCAAATAGACAAAATTCAACAAAGAATGCTACATATGTCCAAATGAGCAAGTTAGATACTCTACGGCTTCGTATCGATCTCAACTACATGATCACCAAGTTTCACAACCATTGGACGAAGCTAAGATGGATTTTGGCAATTTTGCGAAAAACTTGCCTCTCATGAGCAAAGTCCTAAACATGATCAAAGCATATCAAAATGGCAAAGCCACACAAACTTCATGCTAGGACAGCCATTCTAATCATAAGACCATCACAAACACCCACAAGCACCTCATGTCATGTCAAAGCCACCGAGCCATGTGCCTACTTCTATGTATGAGACTTCTCATTGGTAGGCATCATGCAACGGTTTAGCACCCAAAGCGAATTAAATTCAGCACATATGACATGGGAACATATTTTCCAAGCATTATTCATTTCATTTTCAGATTTGTAAATGGTACATGAAATGGCTTTGCGACAAAAAGGAAGTTATGCCCCTCCACAAGATAAATCAAGAGGGCTAAACATTCATGATGGCAAATGAGCCTTTGGCCCCATATGATCAATAAACTAGCTATCCAACCACAAATTAAGCATAGCAAGGCCACAAAAACATGTCAAGAGCATGTAAAGGCATTTACACATGAGAGAGCATACATGTGACATTTTTCAAAAGCATAGCTATCAACCATGGATTATTTATCAAGATCATCAAGAGCTAAGCCAAACTAACCGAAGCATACCAAACAAGCTCACAAAGACATATATCTCATTCCATGGTGAACAATGTATATGAGAGAAGCTTTTCCTAACCAATGCATATGATACAAAATGCATGCAATCTAAGATACAAGGATGCCTATACATCATGTTACATATGCCATGCCAAAAGCAAGAGATGCAAAGAAAAGCTATACATAGCTACAACCGGCTCCTCGAGGGGAGGCAAAACGGGCTCGACACCATGGGCAAAAGAGAGCTCCCACACACCCAACTCAAGAAATCAAACACACACCAAGTTCCCCCCGCAAACGAGTGAAAGTTGCTTGATCTAGGGGTTTGGTGAAAATATCGGCTAGTTGGTCATGTGTGGGTACATGGATCAAAGCTATCTTCCCTTTTTCTACGTTGTCTCTCAGAAAATGATACCTCACTTCTATGTGCTTGGTTTTGGAATGAAGCATTGGGTTCTTTGCAACGCTTATGGCACTGGTGCTATCACATTGAAGTGGGACATGGGTATACTCCTCACCAAAGTCACTCATGGTGTAGGTGATCCACAGGAGCTGAGAGCAACAACTAGCAGCGGCAACATACTCGGCCTCGGTCGTGGATTGAGCAACACTCGACTGTTTGCGGGAAGACCAAGACACCAAAGAGGAACCCAAAAACTGGCAAGTCCCAGAAGTGGACTTCCTATCCAACCGACACCCGGCAAAATCCGCGTCTGAAAAACCATGAAGCGCCAAAGAAGAGGACGCGGAGTACCAAAGGCCGAAGTCGGGAGTGTGACGCTTGAAAACGAGCGCACAGACACACCGAGAACTGTATGTCCGGCCTCGTCGCCGTCAAGTAGAGGAGTGACCCGATATTGCTCCGGTACTCCTTCTGGTCCACGTGTTCACCTTCCTCGTCCGCATCAAGAGTTGTAGTTGTACTCATTGGCGTCGTCATAGCCTTGGAGTCCTCCATCTTGAATTTCCGCACAATGTCCTTGGTGTACTTAGCCTGGTGCACAAATGTTCCTTCCTTGGATTGCTTGATTTGTAGCCCGAGGAAGAACTGCAACTCGCCCATCATACTCATCTCAAACTCCCTGCTCATATCATCTGCAAACCTCGCAACAAGAGAGTTAGACGAGCCACCAAAGACAATATCATCCACGTACACCTGCACAATCAGGATATCTCCGCCTCGCCTCGGCCAAAAACAAGGTCCGATCGACCTTCCCCATCTCAAAACCTCTCTCAAACAAGAACCCCCTCAACCTGCCATACCAAGCTCTAGGCGCCTGCTTCAACCCATACAACGCCTTCCTCAACTTGTACACCCGGTGGGGGTACTTCTCACTCTCAAACCCCGGAGGCTGCCTCACATACACTTCTTCCTCCAACACACCATTCAGAAAGGCACTCTTCACATCCATTTGGTGCATCTTGAACCCTTTAGCCACAGAAAAGGCTAGAAGGATCCCAATCGCCTCCAATCGGGCTACAGGAGCAAAGGTCTCCTCGTAGTCAATCCACTCCTTCTGACTGAACCCTTGAGCAACAAGTCTCGACTTGTTCCTCACTACCTCACCCTTCTCTCCCTCTTTGTTTTTCCACACCCACTTGGTACCAATCGGCTTACACCCTGGGGAGGGTCAACCAACTCCCACACCTGATTCCTCTCAAAGTTCTCCAACTCCTCATGCATCGAGTTAACCCAATTGTGATCAGATAGTGCGTGTCCAATGTCTTTGGGCTCGAAAGAAGCAACAAATGCAGCATGAGTGAAATGAGAGTTGTTCCGAACCCTCGACCGTGTAGTGCGTTCATTCATGTCGCCAATGATCCTCGAAGCTGGGTGATCCACCTATACTCGTCGGGGAGGTTCTCACCTCGATGCTACCTCCCCCTCAACATCAGCTTCTCCTCGTTCTTGATTTGTCGTCGTAGGTGTAGCAGAGGGTCCATCCATCATCGTAGTCGAAGTAGTGGGTACATGTTCAGCCGGGGGCGCCACGCCACCATCTTCATCCTCTCCATGTTCATTCTCCTCCTCCTGAAAGATCTCCTCGCCCAGCTCATCATTACCTGCACACTCAAAGACAAGCTGACTACGTGGCTCTGTCTCGTCGAAGGTTACCTCGCAAGTCTCCACAATTTGGTTAGTTTCAAGATTGAGCACACGATATGCTCTAGAATGAGATGCATAACCAAAGAAAATGCCATCGACAGACCTAGCCTCAAACTTATCCAACTTCCTGCCTTTCTTCAGTATGAAACACTTGCAACCAAAGACATGAAAGTGACTCACCTTGGGTGTGCGACCATGCATCAACTCATAGCATGTCTTCTTCTTGTGCACTCTGAGGTATATCCTGTTCGACACATAGCACGCGGTGTTCACCGCCTCAGCCCAATACCTCCTCAGAGTCCTATGCTCATCAAGCATCGTCCGAGCCATCTCGCACAAGGTCCTGTTCTTCCTTTCCACAACACCATTATGGGGAGGCGTATACGGACTCGAAAACTGGTGCTCAAGACCCAAGTCATGGCAAAAGGTTTCAAAACGAGAGTTTCTGAATTCCGAGTCATTATCACTGCGGATAGCTAGTATGGCATCTCCGTGCCTCTCGTTTCTCAACCTCAAGACTAGATCTCGAACAAAACCAAACGTCTCCCCCTTATCCTCGAGAAAGAACACCCACGCATACCGAGAGTAGTCGTCCACCACAACAAGGACATACCACTTCCCACCCGCGATCGCACACGAGCCGGGCCAACAAGGTCCATATGGAGCAGCTCGCATGGACGCTCGCTCATCACATCGGTGAGAGGCGGGTGAGAAGAGGCTACCATCTTGGCATGCCTACAAGGCGCACAAACCAACTCTTTCTCAAGCCTCAACCGTGGCAATCCTCGGACCAAATTGAGTTTACTCAAGCGAGACAAAAGATCAAAGCTCAAGTGACCCAACTTCCTAGGCCACTTCCACAACTCACTCGAAGAACCAGCCAAGAAACAACGCTCCACACCCGAAGACTGAGAAAAATCAGCATGAAACACCTGACCCTCGGGAACGACCACACAGACAAGGTCCCCTCGAGAGTCCACAATCCGAGAACCACCTGGCCGAAACAACACCTCAAAGCCCTCATCCAACAACTGGGACACAGAAAGCAAATTGTACCACAGCGATTGAACAAGAGCAACACGCCTCAGAGTGATCTTGTCACTTACTTTGATCTCACCTTCTGAAAGCACACGCCCACGCCCATTGTCCCCAAAAGTGATGTACCTCCTTGTCACCACCGGGACGAGACTCGAGAACCACCCCCTGTCTCCGGTCATATGCCTCGAGCAACCGGAGTCAATCAACCAAATGTTCTTCAGGTCTCCCACCTGAAATTCAAAATTAAGCACGTGAGCGAACAAACGACTCAGCACTGGGGTTAGCACCAAAAGAGGAAAACCAGTGCCGAGCCATTTGCTCGAAAGTGGGGTTAGCACCAACCAAAGCATCTCTCCTACCAAAGCTACCTCCACGAACACCACCACGGTAACCACCCTGAGGGAACCACCCCTCTCTGCCTGGAGGAGGACCAAATCCACGCTAGAAGGCCCGTGGAACGTCCCTCCTCTCCAACTCAAAGCTACGACCCCTCCCATCCCCGTATTGAGCACGAGGAGGAGAACGCCTAGCAAACTAACCACCTGCACCCTTTCCAGCCCAGCCACCAGAACCACGACCACCAGAAACAACCCTCGCACCTGTACGAGCTCGAAACCCAAACAGCTGTCTGTCCAGGCCTGCACCGGTCT
This sequence comes from Cenchrus americanus, assembly GCA_947561735.1. NCBI lineage: Eukaryota > Viridiplantae > Streptophyta > Magnoliopsida > Poales > Poaceae > Cenchrus > Cenchrus americanus. The sequence continues at coordinate 138,793,751 of OX387244.1, forward strand.
GACCGGTGCCGCACACCGGTCTGACCGGTGTGACCTGGGCAGCAGCACCTCCAGCAGCCTTCTTCTCTCCCCAAGCCCGAACTGTCCTCACACTCGCCTTGGCCCTGGCATCAGCATACGAGGCTCAAGTACACCATCAGTAGGGTGGTACTTGTCCTTGTTAGCCCACTCCTTTGCCATTCTCTCCTCTCGCTTCCTCTTGAAGCAAAACTCCTCCTTAGGGCCATCTCTCTCACAATAGCCACAATGGAACCTCACAAGCTTAGGCTTAGGCTTGGGATGTGGCTGCTCACCGGTTTCTCTCCACTCAAATCCTCCACCGGTTTCTCACCACTTGCCTTCTCACTCTCCTTCCCAAAGAACACTTTCCCCGAAGTGCTCACAAACTTGATAGGCTTTTGTAGGTCATTTGTGGGTGTAGGAAACACGGGTGGAGCTGGGGTTGTGTCTAGTCGGTTCCTTAGATGGTTAGGTTTTGGAGGGAAATCATTTTTGTGGTGGGTTTTTGGTGGCTCCGGATATTCTCTCCACTTCCCTCACCAACCTTGTTTGCCCCAAGTCCCTCACCATCTTGCCTCTTAAAGGCCTCGATCATCATCCTCAACTGAGGCTCATGACCGGACAACCAACCCATCAACTTCCTCAGCTCATCATTCTCATCCTGCAAACGATCAACATAGTGTGCAAGTTCCAGATTTTTCAAAGCATGCATTTCACAGGTAGAGCATGATGTAGGAATGGGTTCCTTCAGCTTAGCCTCAAGAGAACTAGTGTATGCATGCATCTCATCAATCTTAGCATGCAAAACAGGGCAAGAAGTGCAAGCACCTAGCAAAGCAGATCTAGATTTCAGCTCAGCCACTTCAACCCTAAGCACATCTAGTTCCTCACACTTGGAGGCATGCTTCTTCTTAAACAAAGCAAGATCAGCAAGGAATATGGAGCAATCCGCACAATCATTCTCATATGAGACAACAGGGCTAGCCTTAAGGGAATCAATCTCAAGCTTGCTATCAAGCACCTGTGTCTCTAGCTCAGCCACTCTAGTCCTAGCATCCTCGAGTGAAGCCCTAAGCTCTTTCCTCATTTTCTTGGCCTCTCTAAGCATGTCACCACGGTTATCAAGCAAAGAGTCAAGCCTTTCATTCTCCTGGCGCAAGAAGGGAAGTTCATCACGCACCTCGTCGTCGGACTCAGAGTCCGAGTCGCTCTGTGTGCTCTTCTTGCTGCCGGAGCTCAGCGCCATGGTGCAGAAGCCGTCTCTCGCGAAGCGGCTCAGCCCCCGCTCAGGTTCTTGGACGACTTCTTGTTCTTGCGATGATCTCCCTCGTCTTCACTGCTGCTCGAGCTCGAGGTGGAATACGCGGAACTGGAGTCGACGTCGCTCGCTCCAACCATCGCTCGGGCCTTGCCTCGGCTCTCCTTCTTCCTCGATCGTCGCTCGTCCTTGTACTTGTTCTTGTGCTTGCTCTTGTGGTCATGCCTCGAACGGTACTTGCCGTCCATCCTCGGCTTGTGCTTGTAGCTGTCCTCGTTCTCGGCCTTCTCCGGGCAGTCAGCGACGAAGTGTCCCGGCTTGCCGCACTGGAAGCAAGTCCTCGTGTTCCTCCACATGTTCACGCGGTTCTTGTGCAGCCTCTCGAACCGCATCGTCAGGAGCGCCAGCTCGTCCTCTCCAAGCTCGTCGAACTCCTCATCTGGCATAGACCTCAAAGAGGAGAAAGAGAACATCCTGGTGGATGGGTTAGAGTGAGTCTTTCCTTTGGAACCACCAACGAGGGCGAGACTATGGGAGTCAGTCGGACCCTCGAGCTTGGCAGTCATGCCCCTATCTACCTCAGCCGACTTGAGCTTCGAGAACAGCTCGTTCACCGTCAGAGTGTCATACTTCTCTGACTCCACGATGGCCTCGAACTTTCCGCCCCATATGGTACGGTCCAAAGAGTGTAAGAGCTTGACCGCTCTATCATGATCATCGTACGGGAGCACGTCCACATTGGCACTCATGTTGTTCACAACCACCGTGAACCTCTGGAACAAGGCATCGATGGACTCACCAGGGAGATGAGTGAAGTTCTTGTACTCTCTCCGGTAGGTCGCATACATCCGTGCCTGAACCTGGGCGTTCCCAACATGAGCCTCCTTCAGCACCGCCCAAATCCTACAAGCCAAGTGCTCGGTGTGCACACGATCAAACTCAGGCTGACACAAAGCACGAAACAAGTAGTCGACCGCCTTGTTGTTGGCGTCGAATCTGTCCCTCGATCCTGGAGCGAGGAAGTCCATCGGTCGGACATAGCCCGTGTCCACCGTGACATCCCAAAGGATCTGGCCCTTTCCGCGGAGGAACGCACCCATCCGCTTGCTCCACATCCGGTAGTTCTTGCCATCGAAGTGTGGAGGACCCGAACCCCCGTTCTCGGTACGCCATCCTTGGATCTTAGACTGGTTAGAGTCAATATAGACCCGAACCGGCTCTGATACCACTTGAAGGACCGATACGGCGAACCAGAGAGGGGGGAGTGAATGGGAGCCGATAAAAATTCTTCTCGAAGGAGATCGAAACTCCAACAAGATGAACACAGCTTCCAACACACGTCTCCGACTCACTACAAAGGTTGGTCAAGCCCACGTAGCCACTGGAGTGCCACTGGACCTAGGAACCAACACACCACCTTCCGACCCGAGAAACGCAGCGGAAAAACCAAACCTCGAGTCTACAGACCCACACCGGTCAGACCGGTGAGCACCACCGGTCAAACCGGACCCTACTGGTGAAACTGAGCAACTTTCACTAAGTGGCTCTACACCGGTCAGACTGGTGAGACACACCGGTCAGACCGATGGCAGCCTGAAAGCCCCCAAGGCACCAAACAGGCCAACCGACTACCAAACTGACCCAAACTCGAAACAGCAGCACCACGGGACAACTGCGAACACACCAAGATGTTCACCTGAGCAAAATCCCACAAGGGCTTGCACCGGTCAGACCGGTCAAGAGCACCGGTCAGACTGGTGTAGCCTGGGCAGCTCGGGATGAACAGCACCCGCGGGTCAACTCCCCCAAACCCAAATCTCGATCTCCCGAATCACTCCACGGACTTGAACAAGACTTTGGGGGATATCAGGAACACCTCATGAGGAGTCCATAGCCAAGTTTAATCCCACCAAAACTCGTCCAAAAAGGAGGAATCGAAGAAATCCCGCCGAAAGCACTTCCAACCCAAGAACTCAAGAAACCCCGAAATCGAGCACCTTTACTCACGGATTTGGGAGGGGAATCGCAACCCAAAGAACCACGAAGGGTTCCCACATATTCCCCCCATCAAATCCCCAAGAGAAAGATCCCGAAAACAACCCAAAGAAAACACCGAGAGAGGGCTCCGAAAATCACCACCAAGAACAACCGGGAAAAACACATCCAAACCTTGAGGAACCACGCCGAATCATCTATACATGAAACAAAGGTTCGTACAAGGTCTAGCAAGCCGCCCGATCATCCATCCCTCTCTACAAGATCTCTCCGTTAAGCTCTCTTGCTATTCCTATGGAAAACCTAAGGAAAATAGGTGGAAAAAAGGAAAACTAATGAGCTAGGGTTCCAAGAGTTGGCTGCCATCCACCCATCTAATGAGTATATATGGAGGCACCCAAAAGACTAAACTACCCTTCACTAATAACTAGGGATACATGCCCTTCGAGGGCGAATTTGGAAGTCTTCATGTCTTCACCATCAGACGGATGCCCGGCGACCGCAACCTGCTTAGCCTCGACGCAAGCCTTGCGATCCCGACGCGTGTCCTCCGCTTCGAAGCTTCTCGGCGCCGGCGGCCGTGGCGGTCGGACCGCCCCCACGGGCGGTTAGGGACCGGCCGGGACATCCGACCGGCCCCGGGCGGTCCGACCGCCCCTCCCGGGCGGTTGAACCGGCCCGGGTGGCCGCACCTCCTCGTCGAGTCTTCGGCCTCGGTTTTGTGGCTCAACCGAGTAACCCGGTGGTTTTCCCGGTGAACAATCGCAAACCTCGCGAACTCGGTGTAGCCTCCGCCAATCTCCACTCATGACTCGGCTCCCACGTAGTCCCGGCTCGACCTTGGTTTTGAGGCTCTACCAAGAAACCGTCCACGACTTCATCTTGCTTGTTCATGCCACCATGCGGCCCGCACTTGACCCCGGCGGCCACCGGGTCCCTCGAACGAAGCCTACTTGTCTTCTCCACACCTGGAGGCCTCACCGGCAACGACCTTTCACGCTTGTTCTTCACCTGCACCAGCACGAGTCAAGCCGCAACCTGCACCTGCAATACTTAGCCAAGAATCAGTCCACACAACGTTGTCAATCACTCATCACACAAGGAAGCGACCATCCACCGGTCCTTGAACCACACATGGTCCTCACTTGCCTTCAGAGCCTCCGCTGACTCAGCCACTTTCTTCTCGAGTTCAGCGTTCGCGGATTGGGCAAGGTCGAAACTGCGCTTCTGTTGTTTAGATTTCTGGGTCAGTTGCTTCTTCATCTTCTCTTGTTCGACGAGCCGCTCTATGGCAACTTTCCCCAGCATAGAGTGTTTAAGTGCATAATCCTCCTGAAAGCGCGCTAGCTTCGAGGGAGGGTAGGAGTGCAAGAGATCCTTGAATTCTGAAAATGTCAAGATTACAGCATAAGATCAAAATTCAAGAATCAGAGAAAAAGAACAAAAGAGCACTAAGAAGGGACGAACCTTGTTTACTGAACTGCTGCATGTTGACTTGTTTAGCCGAACCAGAAGAAGCCTTACCCTGAGGCGAAGGGGTGCCTTCAGGAGAAAGATGAGGCCCTTTCTCAGAAGCAGCAACAGCTCCTTCAGGTTGTCCCGGACTCTCCTCTCCTGATTCATCAATAGTCACAGACGATTGCCACAGTGTTAAAATCTTAGAAGTCCTCCTCCCAATGCCAGTGGTCTTGAGGCCAACACTTAGTAATTTGCCACGGTGAGACGTACCGAAGCTCTTGTTGAAAGCGGCCAAAGAGGGAGAGGGAGTTTGATCTTCGGGAACAATCTCCCGAACTTCGACCAGAGGAGCGTGTTCGGTAGGACCCGCCCCCCTTTGCACAGTGAGCTCAAGCTCTTTGGCAAATTCAGGGGAGGCTTCATCCCGAGAGAGAACGGGTTGAGAGACATCGGCAGCAGAGGCTTCAGCAGCAACGGGGGCTTCAGGGGGGGCAGCAACATCAGCAGCAATGGTGGACTCATTAGCAGCGGCAGGGACAGTCTCCTTGTGAACTTCGGAAGCAACATCAGAAAAGGAATCAACATCCACGAATTCATTCTCGGAACCAGATGGACAGTTGTCTCGAAAGTTAAACAGTGGCCAGAGGAAAACACCTTTGAGGCTGTCTGTTTCCACGAAGGCGTCGTCGTCGAAGGCGGATGGGACTCGCCGAACACCGACGGAAGAAACTTTCTTCACCACCTTCTTCAATCTCTTGCGGCTCATCTGGGCAAGGCCCGAAGCAGCCTGGAGCTCAGCGTCCGAAGTCCGAAGTTCAGAAGTTTTTCGCTTGCGCTTCGACAATTCCAGGGATTTAGTCCTGGAAGGCTTGACCCCCGAAGAAGTGCCCTCGCTGGCTGGTGATGAGCCTCGCTTCGACGACCTTATTCGGGGAGCATTGATCGGGGCAGCTGAACAACTGGCCACGGCAACGGCAGGAAGCTTCAATTTGGGACCTGGGCCTCGAGAACTGAAGAACTTGTCCCCACAAACTTCCGAAAAACGCGGTTGATCTTCTTCTTATGTTTTACCAGGGCCTTGTACGCCTTATACTCGTTCATGGTATACTCGCCTACCATGACGTTCACCTACTTCTCCACTTCTTCCATGAAGGCCTTAGCACTCTGATCTTCGCGAAGCTTAATCCCGAACTTCGGGAAAGGCACCTTCTGATCTGCCCAGTTGACGTTGAAGTACAAGAGCTCAGTAGGGGACCAACCGCTCGAAATAGGCCAGACCCGGGGAGCGACGAATTCTTCAATAATGTCACGGCCGCCAAGTATGGTGCGTCGGCCAGGTGAAAGGCATTCTCACAACTTCTAATTCCCAAGGCCCATTGGTTGAACTTCGCAACATTCACCGCGGCAAGAGGCGCAATCGGGCAAGACAGTTTAGGCATATCGACTTTCAGATAAAACCAGTGAGACCTCCAATCATCGGTAAGGTTGGACTTGCAACAAGGAGCAATCTGGATTCAGGTGATTCCTTGTCGGGTATTCTGACGTCGCGTGTTGAAAGTGCAACACGCATGCTGACTGTGATAGAATTACCCGTCTTCACCTTTGACGACCTCAGGTATAATCACCAGTTCGTAGAATCTGTCGAAGGCATCAACACTGGGATTACAGTCGGAGGTCTTCAAAATCCAGATGAACTTCGACACTTCAAGGAAAGATGTCGGCAAAAGCTGGTGAATTTTCACCGAAAATGCATCAAGAATGGTCGGTAGGACTGGGTCATAGGGGAACCTCAGCCCGCAGAAAAAGAAATCCCGAAAAACAACAATTTCTCCGTCCCTAGGAGTAGGGATCTGCTGATCAAGCGGGGCACGCCCAGTGCCCGGAGAGAAGAACCGGGCCTTCTCATATTCCCGAATCATGTTGCTTGTCACCTTCGACTCTCCGAAGGCGAGTGAGGGTGGCAGCGGGCCAGAAGTCCTTTCTTTAATCAGGTCACCGACACCGGCGTCCACATCTCCGATGTCTTCGCCTTTGTCAGACTGAAGCTCCCCGTCTTCGCGACTCCGGGAGCCACTGGGAGAACCAGAATCCTCGGCTGGTGCAGCATGCTTCGCACCTTCGGCAACTGGGTCGACCGGAAGACCAGCCGCAATGAGCTCTTCATTAGTCATGGGTCTAGATGTGCTTTTAACTCGAGCCACCTAACCAACAGATACGAACATACGAACAGTTAAGAAAAACATTCAACAATAAAGCTCGCGAAATCGTGATACCACTACACCAAAGTATAACAAGTAACAATTGACAAGAGAAAGATGAAGGAATACCTTAGAGAAGTGCGAAGAAGACCTGAAGTTCGCGAGCTTTTCAGCAGAAGATCAGATTCCGTGAAAAAGGGAGATGCACGAATCGTGAAAAGCTAGAAAGCTGTAAAATTTTTGAACAGCGGCAGCCCGCTATTTATAGGGCTGGGGAGGGGTAGTTCCACGAAACACGCCTCGATTTAACCGTCCTTGGTTTCCCGGGCGACGCGTGTCCCCTCCGACGTTCCGAGGGTGACGTTTTCTACTAAATTTCCGAATGATTCGTGGAATCGGATCGTCGGAGTCAACCCGCTTCCCCGAGGGGCTAGTGTTGGGGAATTCAGGAAAACCCGTCACCCTCAAAATGTTGAGTTTAACAAAGTTCTCGAAGCATGTTTTTCAGGAGCAGGGAATTCACGATTCTCGGAAGCCTGGAACCTGTGAACCCTCGAATTTGCGAATGTGCAAAGTTCGGGGATCTTGATTCGGTGAAGAAGTGGAGTCACGAACATGCGGAAGCCCGGGATCTCGAACTGTCGATGGCCCGAACTTCGGAGAACAGCCAATTCGGGAATCTGTCGAGGGCTGAGTTCAGGAGTCAGGCGCGTGGACATGCGCGAACCAGCGGAGAAGCGAAGGCCAATTTAGGAAACTGTTGAAGACCCTGTTCGGGAGTTTCATGCGAAGACATTCACGAACCAGGAGAGAAGCAAAGTCAAAGTTGTTGTCCCAAAAAGTCCGGGTTTAGAGTGTAAACTAGTGGCAGATTTGTAAATATGTTAGATGAAAAAGACAATCCTGTATGCGTTCACACTAGAAATATTTTCTGAGGCTAAGGGTGTTATCGGTATGTAAAAGTCCCTTCGTCTCCCTATAAAAGGGGGCACAAGGGCACGTGTAAACGGATTCACACTCTTTGGAACTTGTGCTATTTGCAGAGGGAATCACAGTCTCTTTGCGCTCTCACTTTGTACTTGAACGTGTTGAGAACTCTCACTTGTGTTAGGGTAGTCGTCCGAATATTTCAGGTAACCCCCCAACAGAGACCATTTTGGAGTCGGAGAAGTATAACACTCTGACGGTGAACAAGCTGTTCTCGAAGCTCAAGTCGGCTGAGGTGGATGGGGGCATGACAGCCAAGCTCGAGTACCCCGCTGACTCTCATAGTCTTGCCCTCGTCGGTGGTTCAAAGGGAAAGGCTAACACTAACCCACCCACTAGGATGTTCTCGCGACGCGAGGATATCGTCATTGAACTGCTGCACTGATCAGTAAAGGAAACGCACGCGAAGCAGCAGTGCTATCTTCGCAAGAATTTGAGCTACCACATCCAAAGGCAATAGTTTCGGTCGTCAGAGGTCGAGTCGAAAGACGCCGACAAAAAAAAACAACAACAACAAGCGTAGGAACAGAAGTGACAAGCGATGGTTACAGCCACCTTTGTTTTTATTATCGTACTTCGAATATACAGCGTTTTCAGTACAACAATCCGATGTCACAATTTAACACGGCAATACAAATACAACATGTTTTTCATTTGCACACACTCCACAAATCGGTTGGGGTCGCGTCGCCCCAGCATGCCGCGAACATTTCTGGGGGGGAGTTCCGAAGCAGGTCACTTCAAGTTTACACGGCATCACTTGGCGCGACGCGAAGCCGCGACGGGTCGATACTTCTAAGTGATCAATCCTCGTTAAGTACGTCTTCGCAGATCTCGTCAATCAAACGAAGAAACGCTGTGTCTATTATGTCCAGAGCCATCTGCCGAAGCACGCCGTCGGTGGGCATGTGTCCTGCGCCGAAGACAGGATCATAGTCAGTGCGTGGGCACTCACACTGGCTCGGTCTTCGTAACTGCAGGGCCATCCAACGAGGCATCAGGAATTAAATACACATATTCGGGTGGCCCGATGGTGCCCTCTTCGACCGGCTCTGGTTTCGGAACGATCCCTTCGGTTACGAAGGGGTCTGTCAAATTATGCTTGGCCGCCCGTCGGGCGGCGCGCTATCTAAGGATGGCCTCTCCGCTTGAAGGATCCTTCGAAAATTGCGCAAAGAAGCATTTCGCGGCCTCGTTAAGGACCTGATAGCGTTTTGCACGATACAACAAGAATTCTGAATACGACATGCCTGGGTGGCGGATGCTAAACTTGGTCCACACGTTTGGGGCGATAAAAAAAGAGTTCAGGGGCAAGGGCGGGTCGCTCGCACCTTCGGCTCTCTGCGCAGGCGCCACCGAGGGAACCTGCGCAGAGGCACCTTATATTAGTGTCTAATACAACCACGGCACCAAAAGAGAACGTATCATCTGTTTACAAAATCACAGCCCAGTGCTCCACAGACCTCCGCTTCGGTGGCGACGACCGGAGGCTCAGTTGACTCGGCGGCTGCGGGCTCCGGGGGGCTCGCGCCCAGGTGAGCTGGAGGCAAGCAGTGTGGGTTCGACCTCTGCGGCGTGCACTGTCTCTGATGCATCATCTGCTGGGTTTTCTTCGGCGCAGGCCGCAGCAGGGACGTTCCCATCTGGTGCGGGGACGGCGCCTCCTTCGGAAGCGGCGGCAGGTTCGGTGGGTGTGAGGGCGGCCACGACGTCGTTCACGGTCGCCTCAGCACGCTCTGTCTCGCCTAAATGACCCTCTGCACCGTCGTCGCGTACGTTTTTGACTCCTGGCCTTGCCGCCTCTTCGGTAGCGCGTGCGTTGTCGCACTGCGTGCCGACCCTGTCGTTTTCCGCGTCGGCGGCGGCTTCGGCGCATCTGGCGGTGATCAACGGAACCCCGGGCATAGCGATATAGTCGGCCTCCCTCATGAACTAGGGTTCGGGAAGCACGCCACCATGTCGCGTTCGCAGGCGCGCGAGAACACACGCCTCTAAGCGAGGCCCTATCTGCACAGCATCGAAGACAACATGATTGCTTCGTCAGGGGTCGGCATTGAAACGGGGGTGTTAGAACAGAAATAAAAGCTGCTTCGGTGAACCTGTGCGCTCAGGCGATCCGACTCATCAAGAGTAAGACGGGACCCGCGCTCGGTGAAGAAAGTGTTCATGAAGTTCTTGGCGAGATTCTTGGCAAGCACATGGAGCTGCGTCACATCCAATTCCACGTTGGTGGGCCACCGGTAGTCGTCCTTCGTCAGTCACCGGAGATCACTTTTGTTAACTGTCTTCTCCGATGAGGGGCGTTCCGTAGGAATCAGGGAGCACACAAAATAGGCCAGCGTGCGAACCCCCACCGCGGCTCCGAGCTCACCGAAGATCTTCGTGTTCATGGTGATCAAGTCGAAGCAGGCGCTCACCCAGTCGTAAAATGCTCCGACGGTGCACTAGGGAAACACGGTCGATGGCGCATCAAGATTGCACTGCCCCAGTAGCTCCAAGACCTAAGAGTGAAGAGTCTTTGCGCTTCGTATGTGCTCTGCGCGGTACCGCTCCAGCACACCACTCCGTTGGCTCAGTTCGTTTTGTGCTTCGGCCAGCTTGGCCTCCTTATCGTGGAGTTGGGCGCCCAAATCCTCTTTCGTACTGGCAAGGTTTTCCACGTCGAGGCGCAGCATCTCCAGGGAAGCTTGGGAAGCCTTCGCTTCGTCCTCCTTCGTCCGCAGTAGCTGTCGGTTGCGCTCCTGCTCAGTGGCTAGCCGTCCCTCCAACTCCGCTACACGACTCTGCAGTGAAGTGGTGGCCGCAACCGATAGCTCTTTTGCCTTTTTGCTTTCTTGCTACAGCCTTCAGGCAAGACACTGGGATGCAACGAAGTCCTTCAGGGACAAATCATTGCAAGCAGTGGTCAGGTCGGCGGAGCTGATATTGCCGAAGTTTTCCTCTTCATGGGGAATCGTGAAACTTGATCCCGCTTCCTCCAGGAATTTGCGTTCGTGGCCGCCGCTCGTCAGGCCCAGGAAGAGGATATGTTTTCCTCCAATTAGCTTGGCCTTAGCAGGAACCTGAAGGCGAGTAGCAGCGGCTTGGGGCTCCTCCGGCGTCACACGATAGTTGCTGTTGTCAGGCTCTTCCTCTTCTTCTTCATCTTCTTCTACAGCAATGGCAAGGTCGTCTTTTTCGGCGCTTGTGGTCGAGGGGAGGTAGATTGCTCGTTGCTCTCGGACGATGAGCTGGATGGGCTGGTGGAGGCAGAGCTGGATTTGCCTTCGTCGTGGGGGGCTTCGGCACCGAAGGCGGCGGGGCTGTGACCGCGAGGGGCTTCACCGACAGAAGATGCGATGCAGACGTCACTGTCGTCGCTATCTTTCTCCTTCGGGCTCAGTGGCACGAGTAGTGGCCCGCTGGTTTCCTCGTCGGCTCCGACTGAAGGCGCGGCCGAGCGCCGTGGCACAGCAGCAATCACGTCCTCAACGACGCCAGTCTCGGCGTCCACAACTCGGGTTCTCTTGGCCGCTGGAAGTGAGTCCGCCGGCAAACACGTTTCTTCCGGGCTCTTCCTTCGGCGGCAGCGGTGGCGGCAGTGGTGGGAAAGTTTTTCTTCCCGGTTTTCCTCGTCGGAGCGGCGCGCGGTGAAGTTGCAGTTTCGCCCGCGTCTGCATCGGCAGCGGCAAGCGCCGCGGCTTTCCTTTCGGCTGCTTCGCGATGCTTGGCGAAGACAACGCGCTCTGGCGCCGCGACCTTGAAAAACTTGAACACACAGTTTGTTTGAGACCCATTGTGTCGGTGTTTTAGACCGGCAAACCTACCGAGAGGGTACCCGAGGTAGTAGATTGTGCGGTGGGGATCGTGATCGGGAGACCGAGAACTCGAAGGTCTGCGCAAGGACACGGGACACGAGATTTATACAGGTTCAGGCTGCCAAGGTGGCGAGCCCTACGTCCTGTTTGGGGATCAAGTATGGCGCCCTGCGCTTGGTGTTGGGTTGAGATCCGGTGGGATTGGGGATGTGCGGCTAGGTACCCGGCCCTCCCTTATATAGTCCAGGGGGCGGGTTCCTAGTCGGTTACAAGGCAGGAGTCCTAGTAGGAGTACACAGAGCGAGTCCTAGTAGGAGTACAGGGGAATTCTACTAGGAGTCCGTCTTCTACTATTATTCCTTCCTTGCATGAGTACCCGGGGTGTATGCCCGACAAGCCCCCGAGCACGTTGGAGTCGAGAGTAGAAGTTCGAGTAGTCTTGAAGCCTCTTCGAGTAGTTCTTGAGCACCCTCGAGTACTGCTTGGAGAAGTCTTTAATAGTACTTGAACTGTCGCGAGGCTGGAAGGTGGTCCAGCTCATCAGTCTTGAAAAAATTTGAATGATGGGTGTAGCATAGCAGCCCCCGAGCCTTGAAATGATTAGGTAATCAATCCAAGGGTCTTCAGTGTTCGCGAAGCCATCATCCGAGTACTCTTGCAGCGTGTAGCCCCCGAGATAAGAGAGCTGTATGAGCCACGTCGAGTAGTGATTGGCGAGGAGCCCCCGAGCTTGAGAGTGAGCGAAGCATGCTGAAGTTATCTTCAAGTAGCCCCCGAGCTAGAGAGATTCCAAGTAGTAGTTTGGCGTCGAGCCGTGGAGCTTGAGAAGTAGTCATGGCGTCAGAGCGGACTTTAGAATGCGACTTAAAAACCGAAGTCGACTTTGTGCCGCGCGGAGCAGACTTTGAGATGCGACTTGAAATCCGAAGTCGACTTTAGTTGCCGCGCGGAGCGGACTTTGATATGCGACTTAAAAACCGAAGTCGACTTTGTGATGCCGCGTGGAGCGTACTTTGAGTTGCGACTTGAAAACCGAAGTCGACTTTAGGGTGCTGCACAGAGCGGACTTTGATATGCGACTTTAGAAGTCGAGTTTAGAATGCCGCGCAGAACGGACTTTGAGATGCGACTGAAGAAGTCGACTTTGTGCCACGCGGGGTGGACTTAAGATGCAAAAAATGAAAAGCACTTTCCGGAAAGCCAAAGCAAATGAAAAATCAGAGAAAACGAGTAGTTTTGCCGCCGGAGCGGGCTTAAGATTGCGACCGGAGTCGGCTTGTGCCACCGGAGTGGGCTTGGGTGCGACCGGAGTCGGCTTGTGCCACCGGAGTGGGCTTAAGTACCCGAGCCATGGATTTCAGACCCAAAGTACAGTTGCCGCCAGAGCGGGCTTGTGCCACCGGAGTGGGCTTAAGTACCTGAGCCATGGATTTCAGACCCAAGTTACGATTGCCGCCAGAGCGGGCTTGTGCCACCGGAGTGGTTTGAGTACCTGAGCCATGGATTTCAGACCCAAGGTATGGTTGCCACCGTAGTGGACTTGAAGGTGCGACCGGAGTCGACTTGCGTACCTGGACCATGGATTTCAGACCCAGGGTACGGAGAGCAAGTACTTAGGGTACTTGGACCCATGGTACAGAGCGTGAAGACCACGTGCAGCTAGGTTCCATCGTCGCCAGGACCCGAGGGCCGCTTACAGCTAGGTTCCATCGAAGCTTACACACGTAGTATGCCACTGAAGCAGGCGAAGATGCGACCGGAGTCGACTTTAAGATGTCGCACGGAGTGGACTTTAGAATGCGACTTTAGAAGTCGACTTTAGATTGCCACGCATAGCGGACTTTAGAAACTGCCTCCTAGGGATAGCCCTCGAGTTGATGAGGTAGACTCGCGGCGACTTGATTGATATGCCCCAAGAGTAGTCAGCAGAGTGTAGCTCCCGTGAAAACCCGCCGAGAAGCATACACAAATGAGTAGTCGGCAAGTAGTACTACATGATGAGGAGAACAAGCCAAGAAAACAGTAATCATTTATATAAATGACTTAGCTGTTGCTGCCTGGGCAGACTTGTAGATGAAGCCATGGCGATCGGCGATGGAGCCGCGACGGTTGTTGTTGAAGTCGACTAGTCAGAGTTGATTCCGACTAGTTGTTGGGGGCGTGACTGCCATTCTCGACTAGTTTGGAAAACTAGTCGAGATGAATGGTCGACGCGATGCGACCGAGGAAGATGACGTCGTGGCGGCGCGCGGCGTACTCGAAGTAGAGCCAGTGTTGCCGCGAGACAAGTAGTCGCACCCCACGGCGTGGCTGAAGTAGAGCCAGCGTGGCCGCAAGACGAAGTCGCGGTGCACGGAGTAGTCGACGATGAGTCGTGTGACGGGCTGCGCGACGAGCTGCGTGATGAGCCGCGCAACATGCTGAGGCACCTGGACGCGCGGCGGAGGTGAAGTAGTCGACGACGAGCCCGGAGTCGTCGACGATGGGCGGAGCGACGAGCCGCAAGATGAGCCGCGCGACGTGCCGAGGCACCCAGACGCGCGGCGGAGGCGAAGTAGTCGACGACGAGCGGTCGACGACGAGCGGCGCTACGAGTCGCGTGACGTGCCGAGGCACCCGGACGCGCGGCGTAGTCGAGGTAGATCGCGCAGCCGGCGGCGACCGGGCGACGAGTAGTCACGCGCGCACGGCAAGGTTGACGAGAGCGCGTGCGGCCGAGACGAGTAGTCGCGGCGCACGACGAGGACGACGTAGAGCGCGTGCGGCCGGAGATGAGTACTCGCGGCGCATGGCGAGGTCGACGTAGAGCGCGTGCGGCCGGAGACGAAGTAGTCGACGACGAGCCCGGGCGAGGCGGAGTAGTCGACGACGAGCGGCGCGACGAGCTGCAAGACGAGCCGCGCGACGTGCCGAGGCACCCCGGCGCGCGGCGTAGTCGAAGTAGTCGACGACGAGCACGGAGTAGTCGACGATGAGCGGCGCGACGAGCCGCAAGACGAGCCGCGCGACGTGCCGAGGCACCCGACGCGCGGCGGAGGCAAAGTAGTCGACGACGACGAGCTCGCGCGAGGCGGAGTAGTCGACGACGAGCGGCGCGACGAGCCGCGTGACGAGCCGCGCGACGTGCCGAGGCACCCGGACACGCGACGGAGGCGAAGTTGTCGATGACGAGCCCGCGTGAGGCGGAGTAGTCGACGACGAGTAGTCGGCGACGAGCGGCGCGACAAGCCGCGTGACGAGCCGCGCGACGTGCCGAGGCACCCGGACGCGCGGCGAACACGAAGTAGTCGACAACGAGCCTGGGCGAGGCGGAGTAGTCGACGACGAGCGGCGCGACAAGCCGCGTGACGAGCCGCGCGACGTGCCGAGGCACCCGGACGCGCGGCGGAGGCGGAGTAGTCGACGACGAGCCCGCGAGGCGGAGTAGTCGACGACGAGCGGCGCGACAAGCCGCGTGACGAGCCGCGCGACGTGCCGAGGCACCCGGACGTGCGGCGAAGATGAAGTAGTCGACGATGAGCCTGGGCGAGGCGGAGTAGTCGACGACGAGCGGCGCGACAAGCCGCGTGACTTGTCGCGCGACGTGCCGAGGCACCGGACGCGCGGCGGAGGCGAAGTAGTCGACGACGAGCCTGGGCGAGGCAGAGTAGTCGACGACGAGCGGCGCGACAAGCCGCGTGACGAGCCGCGCGACGATGCCGAAGCAACCGGAAGTGCGGCGTAGGAAAATTGATTCCGCTTTGACAAGAGCAAGGAGACTTGCTTCAATGGATCTCGGAGAGTCGACGAGTAGATTGATCTTGTTGACGAGGGTCCTTCGAATTCGCCCGGTGGTGATGATCACCCCTACCTGGCGCGCCAGCTGTCGGTGTTTTAGACCGGCAAACCTACCGAGAGGGTACCCGAGGTAGTAGATTGTGCGGTGGGGATCGTGATCGGGAGACCGAGAACTCGAAGGTCTGCGCAAGGACACGGGACACGAGATTTATACAGGTTCAGGCTGCCAAGGTGGCGAGCCCTACGTCCTGTTTGGGGATCAAGTATGGCGCCCTGCGCTTGGTGTTGGGTTGAGATCCGGTGGGATTGGGGATGTGCGGCTAGGTACCCGGCCCTCCCTTATATAGTCCAGGGGGCGGGTTCCTAGTCGGTTACAAGGCAGGAGTCCTAGTAGGAGTACACAGAGCGAGTCCTAGTAGGAGTACCGGGGAATTCTACTAGGAGTCCGTCTTCTACTATTCTTCCTTCCTTGCATGAGTACCCGGGGTGTATGCCCGACACATTGATCTCGGTGACTATCTCCTTGTACTCCTTCGGCGACACGGGGCCGAGGATGAAATCGTCGTGGTCTTCCACTTTCCTCTTCTTCAGCACTGCAAGCTAGAAAGTGTGAGTAGTAAACACACAAAGCTTCGGAGATATGGAAAACGGGGAGTAGGACACCGAAAGGCACAGAAGCACTCACAGGCGGAGGTGAAGCCGAACGCCTTTTCCAGTCAGGGCACGGGATCCTGCCGATGTCAGCCGCCCAGGCGTCGTCGGCCACAGCCCAGCCGTCCACTAGCGGGCACACCGGGATGCTGCGATACTCCTCCACAATATCACGCGTGCTGTACTTACGCGTGAATCAGCGAAGCATCATCACAAACTCGTCGCCTTCAGGGTAGGAGGGGTTCTTTGCATATGAATCATGAAGGGGAGGCAGCTCCTTCGTAGCCAGTGGGTGAGACTCCCCGGGGGCGGGTGGAGTCACGGTGTGGTAGAGCCAGTGTTGTTGCCAGTCCGAAGGCCATTTGTTGCGATAGGCGGTCATGGGGCTCACCACGCCGGACTTGTAGGAGAAATTCAAACAGCCAAATTGGTAGTCCTGCTCGACAGATTGATCTCCTTCTTCTTCGAAGACAGTGTGGTGCTGGTGGTGAACTTGATGCGTCGAAGCAAACCCTTCGGCGGAGGTCTTGATCTTCGTGGTGCGGCATATCCACATGTACACCGACAACCGAAGAATCGCGTTGGGGGTGAGTTGGTGCAGGTATATGTTGAAGTACCGGAGGATATCGATGACGGCAGAGTGAAGGGGGAACCGAAGCCCCGCAAACAGGAGATCCCGGAAGATGACGATCTCATTGTCGCGAGGCTGCGGTACGGTCTCCCGGCCAGGGGCTCGCGTGGTCCCAACCATGCGGTTCCTTTGAAGGGAGCTCACATCGGTTCCGTCGATCTGGCTTCGGCAGAAGGTGTACATCTTCGGGATTTCCTTTGCGACAACGTCGCGCCTTCGCTTTGGGGCCATGGATGCGATCTAAATGCGAAGTACAAGAAAAACAGGGGGGCGAAGGAAACCTTACGGCAAAACCTTCAGAGTTTCGAGCTTCTTGGGTGTGGATCACAACAGTGGGGTGGGGTAGCCCAAGAGTCAGTCCCCTTTTATAGTGCGCTAGCGCCCATTAATCCCGCGCGCGACACGCAGATTTACCTTATTACTCTGATGATCGCCTCTCACAACTGTAAAATTTCCAAAGGGCAGAACGCGTCTTTTACCCTGGCGAGCGTCAGCGCGGGTCGTCTGTGGGACCAACACCGACCGAAGGCGAGCGTCAGCGTGGGCCGTCCGTGGGAGTTCCGAAGCCCGTTTTTCGCCCTGTGAAGGTTTTGATCGTAA
The DNA here is from genome assembly GCA_947561735.1 of Cenchrus americanus. Classification (NCBI taxonomy): domain Eukaryota; kingdom Viridiplantae; phylum Streptophyta; class Magnoliopsida; order Poales; family Poaceae; genus Cenchrus; species Cenchrus americanus. The sequence goes on from OX387244.1 coordinate 138,811,103, forward strand.
GTTCGGCCCATCTAAAGGGAAGGACGGCCCTCACCGACGAAAGGCTACTGTTGGGGAAAATGGTCTTTGGAAGCGTCATGCCACGTCCGGCCAGGTGGTCGGCTTCAGTCCGCGTGCGACTTCGGGTTGTTTTGATGAAGCGTGCTTTGGTGACTGAACGATAACACTGATGCTGCTTGAGTTTTGTGAGCGTTGTTTCGCAGGAACAGCCCCCCTCGTCGATCCTGAATGGCGTTGGCCTTCGGCGCCGGAGGTGTGGAGGGGTGACCTTCGGCGCTGAAGGTGTGAAGGGGCCAAAAGCGCCACGCGACGGGTGCGCTCAGGCTCATGGTTGAAGGCGGCCCGTGCGGGGCGTCACTGGAGCACTTTGCGACCGAGGCAGAGTCATGGGCCAGTTCGGCGTCGAAGGCGCGACGCGAGCGGTGGCCCTTGGCTCTGTCGAGATGGTGCCCTGACACGTGGCTACAACAGACGTGTAAAGGGGCGTCGTACGAAGTAGAGACAAGATGCGCAATGTGTAAAGGTGGCTTGGCCGTGCGAAGACACGCTGGAGGCCTGTACGACGAGGGGAGTTACTGTTATGCCCTTGTAAAGCATGTAAAGCCATTTGTCAGGAACGGAAAAGGTGTAATTGAGGTAGATGATCATACCCGGGGGCCTCCTATAAATAGTGACCCCCTTGTAATAGAACAGACACACACATGAATGAGAAGAGAGCTCCGAAGGCTCCGACTTGTTTCTTGGCTTTTGGTATCCTTAGGTCTTTCGTTTCTTTTTCGTAATAGAAGTAGCGGAATAGGAGTATCTAGAGCAGGAGCAGTCTTAGCAGAGGTAGCATTAGAAACTAGTTTCTCCGCCTTTCTCCGAGGGGGCCTTCGGCCGCTTTTCCCCTTCGGAGGAGGGAGGACTTTCAGGGGGATGTTGTGTCGGCGTCCACCTTAGGGCCCGATTTCCACCAACACCTCCCTAGTGGTCAGCACCTTAGCAAAGGCTACTACCCCAAAAGGACTGGGCTATACCCCTGCAACCCGGAGCACCATGTGTTCCTTTCGGACAGAGCCATTAGATAATTTACACTCCTAATTATTTGGCTAAGCCAGATCCATGTGGACTGTGGTTGCACTGTTTTCCTGGGTGGTTCTCAATGATCCATTTTAATTTATATTATCTTGAATTACCATAAACACCAACTTTATTTAATCAACATTTTATAAAGTTAATTTCCTTTCCCCAAAGTATAGCATCTAAGCATTTATCTACCCAAACATTTATTTGAAACAAGGTATGCAAGGTATAGGGATTAAAAACTAGTCTTTTCCTTAATAGGCATTTCCCGTCAAAATTTATGCATGACAAATTATAAAATTTAAAGTGTGATAATATGCTTGTTATTAGGACAAAAAGAGTATGCAGGGGGAGGAAATCCACTTGCCTTCTTCTCCTAAAAACTGTGGCTCGACCTCCTGAAAAGTTTGCTCCTGCTCGACCTCGAACGACACGTCCTCTACGATCACACAAGAAAAACAAACAATAAATAAGCAGTACATCAAACATTGCTAAAAGTCTAAAATAAGCTTCTAAAACTAACGTGTTTGTTGAGACGATCGCGTGGACACCAAAAATGCCTAAAACGGAGCTAGGACGGAAAAGTTATGGCCTAGACAAGTTCTAGGGGCTAGATTGTAAAAGAACTTGAACTCAGGGGGGTTTCTATAAAACTCCAGGGGCTAAAACATAATTATAGGTCTAAACTGGTGGACTTTTGTGCAAAAGGTGGGCTTTGGACTGTGGGACACAAAATCTAAGAAGAGCAACGGTCTATACATAAGAAAAAGGACTTAACCGTGAAGGTTCCAATGGGTGGAAGGTTACTTCTGTTATATTAGAAAGTACAGGGGCTTTTTCAGAAAACAGTGGCGAACGGCTCGGTGTTGACCGATATGGCTTCTATTGACTTAGGGTGAGATGCGATCTGTGCCGTTAATTTTGGATTGGGCGTCTGGAAGCGGTGGCGGCCAGCAGGCGGCTCGTGGGACAGCAGCCCGCGGCGGTGCTGGGCGGAGCGACCAAGCTCGCTGGCGTACGCCAAAATGGTGCTATCGAGCATGAAATGGAACGGAGAATACACCAAAGTAAAGAGAGGAGCACGAGGATTTCACCGAGCTACACGAAGAGGAAGGAGAGGCGTCGGCGAAGGAGATCGACAGCGAGGCGGTGCTCTGGTTCGGTTTCCTTGGGGGCGGTGATGTAGAGGAGAGGAGGAGCTCCGGGGAGTGGTGCGGGTTGGAGAGGTGCTCGGGGTGCCTTTTATAGGTGGAGAGGGGAGGGGAGGGGCGCGGCCTAGGCGGTGGGGTGGCACACCGGTGGACCGCCATTGATGGCTCGGTGGATCTCGGTGGGGCATCAGTGCGCGGGGGGGTTTGGGAAGGGTAGGCGACAGGGCGGCGCCGGTTGAGTGCGTGGTGCACTAGAGGAGAAGGGGAAGAGGCGCGGGAAGAGGAAGAGGCGCCGGGGTCGGCGGCCGGCGCGGCCAGGGAAGAAGAGCAGCGTCGGCGGGAGGTTGAGGATGGCCCTGACAAGTGGGCTCCACCTGTCAGCCGGTGCGTGAGGGAGAAAGGAGGTGGGCCAGCGGGATTAAATGGGCCGAAAGTGGAGATATGGGCCGCTGCGGGGAGGAAAAAGAAAAGGGATGGGGTGGGCTTGCTGGGCTAGAATGAGGAATAGGGTTTGGTTTTATTTATTTATTTTCTCCTTTTCAACCTTTTATTCAATAAATCTTTCAAGTTTTTCAATAAAGATCTTTTAAACCACACAACCAAACAAAAGCCCATGCATTCGACATGATGCACAAACACTTGGGTATTTCCTAAATTAATTAATTATTATTTCATATATTAAAGCAAATTTAATTAGTCAAATTTATTAAACCCTTAGAAATAAAAATTCGAAATTTTGTTGCTAGCATTTTTTAAGTGATGGAATTTTGGGTGTTACAAATCCTATCCCCTTAAAGAGAATCTCGTCCTCGAGATTCAGGAAGATTGGGAAACAGCTGAGGAAATTCTGTCACGAGCTCATCTTCTCTTTCCCAAGTAGCTTCTTCCTCCGAGTGATGACTCCATTGGACTTTGCACATTTTAATGACTCTGCTTCGGGTGATTCTTTGTGATGTGTCCACAATTTTGATAGGGTGTTCCTTATAGGTCAAATCATCCTTCACATCAAGATCTTCCAGAGGTAGGTGGCCTACCTTAATCTCACTCGAACACTTCTTGAGCTGAGATACATGAAACACATCATGTACATCTGACAATCGAGCTGGGAGTTCTAATTGATATGCAACTTCTCCCTTCCTTTCTAAGATCTTAAAAGGTCCAATGAAACGTGGTGACAACTTCCCTCTAATCTTGAATCTTCGCAGGCCTCTAATGGGTGATACTCTGAGATATACATAATCTCCTACTTCAAACACTACTTATCTCCTTTTGGGATCAGCATAACTCTTTTGTCGTGACTGAGAAATCTTAAGATTTTCCCGAATTATCTCAACTTGTCTTTCAGCTTCTTTTATAATGTCTGGTAAAAAAGTTGACTCTCCCCTGTCCCATTCCAGTATAATGGTGTTCTGCACTTTATCCCGTATAAGGCTTCAAAAGGAGCCATCTTCAGGCTGGTTTGGTAGCTGTTATTGTAGGCAAACTCTGCGTATGGCAAACTCTTTTTTAACACCAAAAATTGGTACAGGAAAGGGACTAACTTGTCGGCCGAGTTTGGTAAAGAAGCACCATTCGGCAGGAAATCCTCCTCAAAGGATTCGGCAAAGATACTTGCGGTCGGTAGTGCGCCATCATTCGGCACAAGAGCTGTTTGCGCCTGAAAAAGGAAGCTTTCGGGAATACATGATGATGTGGCCCAGATGTAAGGAAGGGACGAATTGATGACGGGTGTGAGATGGACATTGGTGGTGGGACGTTAATTTAGGCAATGAATGTTGTACTCGTAGTCAACCAGGAGTCGTGTTAGCACAAGGGTATAAATATAAACCCTTGGTGTTTGTAATAGGAATCGAACAATTTCACAACAAACTGGCCCTGTGCCAACCTTCGAGTCCTTTAGTCGTGTCGTCAAGTTCTTCGAGAGGAGCCATCGATCCGTGGATTTAGATCATGATGCAAGTAGTCTTGTTACCATGCTTAGTATCATGCGGTGGATTTAAGCTCGGTTAAGAGGGTTTCCTGTTAGATCACGAGCCATGCGGTAGGCTAAGATCTGGCTCGAAGCTAAATGTCGGCTCTATTAGATTTGGCAAGATCTAATAGATTCATTAAGTTACCACGTGTTGCTTTGGATTTCGCGTTATGTTTAATTCATGTAACACTCTTTTGCCTAATCTAGATCGATTAGTTTCGACTCTATCTCTTTGAGATCCATGTATTATACTTTCAAATCTTTGGTTTATTGTAAAAGGATCAAGTGTTCTCAATAGCCGAATTTAGATCAATCTAGATTGTCACGTGTTGCGGGTTCAAGCTTGTTGACTTTTCAATGTTTGTTCCTTCTCCACGGAACCCGGATCGGCTGTAAAACCATATTCGGCAATTCTACCATAAGTGAAACATGTTCATAAGTTTGTTTTAAATAATGTGTGCTTTTAGCCTTCAACATTTAGATTGTATCATGCGGTGGATTGATCTATTCTTGGTTGGTGGTGTGGTTTCAAGAAAGTCGTATCATGCGGTGGATTAACTTGTTTGGTGTCACGCTCGACGGGTTTGAAAGTTGTTGACGCAAAATGCGCACTCAGCGCCAATCACACAGCAAGCCGAAAAGCTTAGCTTCGCACGCGCAGAGAGAGAGAGTGACGTGCCAGTCAATTTTTCCTGAAAATTAACAAAAGATAAGACAGTTAAATACCAAAGCTTGGAACTTGCCGGGTAGTACCAGGCAGTTCCATATTTACGGCTAAGAAGCCAAGCAAGACGACATGTAGCTATGCGAAGCTACCTGTCAAAGAACCACGACCATTCGGGTAACCGCAAAGGGAAAAAGAACATTGCCGAACGGGTGACGTAAGCATGACAACGATCGATCTTTGAATAAACATGAATGCATGTGCAAAGCCATGACCGATCTTCATGAAGATTAACATTAAATGAAGTAGAGCACGAACATGATCATGTATTAAAATAAGCATGCATAGATCCAAAGCATTAGTCTACCGCATGTCTAATTACTTTAAGATCCGTCGGGCACGATATCAGCAAATCTATCCACCGCATGATACAACTTGCATGAAAGAACACACCACTTTCCACAAATAGATCTATCCACCGCATGATACAACCTAAATATGGAAAGCTAGAAGCATACGTCTTTTAAAACATAAATAACGCACGTGATCTACTCGTGAAGGTATAACCGAATGCGGCTGAACAACCGATTCGGGGTCCATGAAGAAGGAACAAACATTACCACGTGAATAAATCTATCGAGCCGAATTGGAAATCTAATCCACCGGATGACTAGCTCCAAAGCAACCCAAAAACCCGCACCTACCGCATGATACCCGGCTCTTTCAAGATTTATACTAACAAAGCAAGCTTGAACCCGCAACACGTAACAACCTAGATCGATTCGGTTTCGGCTATCGGAGAGCACGAGATCCACGCGTCAAAGACACGAAACCTCGCTCTTGCACGGATCTTAAGAGGAAAAGAGCCGATCCAAACCCATCTAGATTGGGCAAGAGTGTGTTTCATGAATTAAAACATAAAGTAAAACTCATGATAACATGGGGTAACTTAATGAATCTACTTGGATCTTGCCAAAATCCAATAGAGCCGATAACTAGCTTCGAGCTAGATCTTAGCCTACCGCATGACTCATGATCTAACAAGAAACCCTCTTGAACCAAGCTTGAATCTACCGCATGACACGAAGCATGGTAACAAGACTACTTGCATCAGATCTAAATCCACCGCATGATACTAGACATGATACAAGGTTGCCGGTACTCACGGAGGTCGACGGATCGATTGGTCCTCTCGAAGAACTCGACGACACGACAAGGGACTCTAGGGTTTGGCGTAAGGCCGGTGTGTATTGAAGAATGAACGTGTTTTGTTACATACATCCAGGGATCGTATTTATACCCTGCTGATTACAACTGCGAATGGATTCATTGCCTAACTAAACTTGATCGCCTATCCATCCATTCGCTTCCTCTGATCGAGCCACGTCACCGTCCAATCCCGCAAAATCAGCTCTCTGTTCCTTTGCCGAACCGGGAGCGGATAGCCGACCGCGGATCCTTCTGCCGAAAATCTCTGAAGATATCTTTCCTTCCACCAGACGGACTCTTTTCCGAATCGGACCCACATGTCATACTCCTTACCAAATTTTGGTGTTAACACATGCCTCTTCAATTGTGGGATAAAAGTAATTTTGTTCCACAATTGACTCCAGCCACGAATCCTTGAGCCAAACCTGTCAACACCTGTTCTTCGCAATCCGCCGGATTCTTCGTTCAGATCCAACCCTAGATCCCCTTCGTTCCGAGCTCGAATCTCCAATGGCAACTCAGAATCAAGCTGCTCAGGTAAATTCACCCCTCCAAACCTTTGTTCGGCATTAGGTTTTCGATTTTACCTGAGATTTTCTTCTTCCGCTCTCTTCCAGGAACCTTCTACTGCTCTTCTGATTCCTATTGAGACCAATTCGCAGTCTTATTATCTTGGTCCCGAAGGGAATCCTGACCCCCGAGATTTTATTGCCGCTGAATCTCAGAGAATCCCTTTCAAGGTAGCTTTATCTCCACCTCCCCAGTGGCAAGATGCGTTCAAGAACTGGCCTTTGCCCCCAATCGCGGTCGGAAGACTTGGTACCGTAGGATTCTTACGGATAAGAGTGGATTGACCAATCTGGATACTCTCCGCATTGCTCAATGTCTGGAGTTATCCGTAGCTGAAACACCCAAGAATGAAGATCTTCTGATAGCCGCGTGCCACTTCTGGTCAAATGGCGTCAATGCCTTCCTTTTTGGGCATGGCCCAATGTCTCCAACTTTGGCCGATGTGTACATGATCACCGGCCTTGACATCACCGGGTCTGTTCAGCCTTGGAATTTCAAAAATTCCTCACGCCAGACAGGGGTAAAGCCAGGGAATGGCTACAAACAATATATTTCGAAGCACATGAGAGACAATCCCCTTGGCGAAGTTGAATATAGAGCCTTTTTGAACATGTGGTTATGTAGATTTGTCTTCTGTGGCAAGGCCAACGAACCCACTTTGAATCATATCGCAATGGCGATCCATCTGGCTAGTGGCAATCGTCTTCCTCTGGGAAAATTCCTCTTGGGCAGTGTATACCATATGCTTCATCAGACCGTTACCCAAATGTACACCAGCGAGAGGATAGCATGCGTCAATGGCCCGTGGTGGTTTGTTCAAATTTGGCTGCAACTTCACATGCATCAGATTGTAGGCGTCGACTTGAACTCCAGGTTCTTTCCCTGGTCCAATCCCCCTGAAGGAGAGCTTCAAGTCACCAGAGGATGCCAAAGCTATGGAGAAGCGGCTTCAACTGTTATCGTTCAGCGGGACATCACCCAACTCTTCGAGTTGTTCTTCAAAGGCTTCCCCAATCCTCTTTGGCTCCCTTATCTAGGCTATGACACTCTGACCTTCCCTGTCGAGTTCTCCTTTGAGCCCGGCCATCAAGATGGGAGATTCTTGGAAATCTTTAATATCATAATCCGCCCATGCATATTACCGGCCGAGTTCAATGGAGGGAGGCGAATGCCGGTACTTATGAGTACTACCGGCCTAATGTAATGGCCGGGCAGCTTGGATGCGGTCGGTGCCCCCAAGATTGTTTCGCATGAATTCCTCAAGCCCGGGGAGGAAATCAAAGAACCGATGCGGTGCGGCGAATTTTCAACTATGTGTGCAGTCCCACTGTCTACACATGTCCTTTTGTGCCTGCAACCATAGCTCATCCCACCTTCAATTCATGGTGGCAAGAATTCCATGACCACATCTTTAGTGAACCCGTTCATGTGTTACGTGCGGGGTGGTGCCCGATTTCCCCGCCGACTTCGGAGGTAACACAATGAACCCTTGGATCAAACACTCCTTCTCCATTCATGGTTTTGACCTTCATCTTTTGTCCACAGAACACAGTACCTGCCCCTCGAGCCAGGGTAATCACTTATAATGCCGAAGGCCCGATTTCAGCACTGGGGTTTAAATCCACAACCCTGCATCAATTAATGGCCAGGTATGCTACTACAGATCCCAGCCTTTCTAGCCTCGGCTGAGACGGAGGCAAGGTCTGCACCTGATTGCCCCTCCAAGTGCCAAAAGGAGAAGAACTGTCAAAAAGGTGCTTGTTGAGGTAAAACCTTTTATCTTCTTGATTACCAAGTCACTCTGTTCTTGATGGATCATATTCATTGTGCATTTTCAGACCAGAGCCCAACATCCTTCAGAACCAGCACCTGCCGATGCTCCACTCACTGGTACGTCTTTTTCAAGGATGAGCACTGGCACTCACTTTTTCAATTGGACACTTACAGGGGAAGCCGTGGGAGAACCACTTGTAGATGTTCCAGTGGTTCAACAAGCGAGCCCTTCCAGGGTTGAATTGCCCATCCCAGTAGAGATCTCATCTTCGTCACCTTCTGCAGAAGCAGTACGTTCTCCAGAGATGAATCTCCCAACTGAACTGGAGCCACCAAATTCCCCCAGGATGCCATCGCCTATCAGTCAAGCAGCAATGACCAACCCAACAGAGGAGGATCCAATTCTTCACCAGCCAGAAACTCACGAGTCACTGATGGCTGCATCAGCATCTCCTGACTTGGAAGTTTCGGCTCTACTCGGGACGCCTCTTCCGTCTGCGATTGCTCCCGCTCAAGAAACCACTCATGAGGTGCCCAATTCTGCTCTTAATCTCGATACCTTGCTGCTAGCATTCTCACCTCGGCAATGTTGTTTTCAGGATCACACCCCGTCATCATCGAGCTTGCCATCAGAGGGCCCATCAACTGCCGATGTGATGAAAGAAATAAACAAGCCGCTGCCAGATGAAGTGTTGCTCAGACTCAAAGAAATTGCAGCTTGGCTAGAAAAAGATGTTCAGGATCAGCTCAATGATCTTCGCCATTTTGAAGAGATGTTTGAACCCATTAGTCGAAGACTTCCTGATGACATCAGAGCTTTCCTATCATCCATCTACGACTTAGAGCCCTTTTATGTTCCCTTGAGGCGCACTTGGAGGAAATTGCGCTCCCGTTCGGCCATTGAAAAGGAGAAAACTGATGCTGAACAGGCCATGAACGGGATACAATCCCAAGCAAAAAGCCATAAGGATGCCTTGGCTGACCTGCAAGCTTCTTACGATCTGAAAGTCGCCAGAAAGGCTGCTCTAGAGGCGGAATTGAAAAGCCTGTCAGCGGAGATGGAGATTGACCAGAAGAAAATAGCCGATCTCCCTGGATTAATAGCAAAGACCGAAGCGGAGGCAGAATCGGCTGTTACCAGAGTAAAGCAATGCGATGCAGAGCTTACTGACTTATCTGATGCCCAAAAGGACTATCAGGAGATCTTGGATAATTCCCACTTGATAGTATCCAATGTTCGTCATGCACTCGCAAAACTCCTTAATGCTTGAATGTCCTTATTGATGTATACCTAAACTGGTCGTTCTTGTAATATTTCCTTTGCGATTTGTTTCCTTTCCTTTGCGTACTTTGAGATGTGATGCTGAACGACCCATTCGGTAGTGAAACGCTAACTCCCGAACGATACCTTGAGTTCCTTTAGCCGAACCAATCGACTTGCGCACGGCCCAGCTTAGGACTCCAAATGACCCGCCGGCGGGCTGGTCAAGGAAATCTCTCCGCCTTCCGATTTTATTGGGACGTGCGCCACGATCCACAGCCACGACTCGAAGCCACGATTACCCTGCCAGGCCTATAAATGTTGCCATAGGTGCCCCTAGCTCTCCATCAGGCCTTTTAGCTCTCGAATCTTTGCCAATCTTTGGTCTTCTTGTAAACAGTGCACATCCCCAAACCGCAATGGTGCGCCGCCTCAACCGCCGCCGCGCCTCCGACGAGGCTGAGGGAAGCAGCGCTAATGCGCGCAGGCGGTGATGATCATCAATTTCTCCTCGTCGATCTTCCTTTTTGATCTTCTTTTGCCTTGACAATCATCTCCCTTTTTCAGGTTGATTCAGTGGAATCCGCCCCGCGCGCCGCCAATCAGCCCCTCCCTGACGACTCTTCGGAGTCCGATGGCCCACTCCCCCGTGCCGTACGGGGAAGCGAGACGCTATTCGCTTCAAGGAGGAGTTAGAGGCGTCCCGTCTTGAGCCGGAGGACGTCTCCAAAAAAGCGGGCGTGGCCGAACTAGAATGGGAGGACCGGCGGAAACAGTGGCCGGAGGCCATCGATGGTATGGCTCGATTCTTGATTCGGCCCGGCCTTTGATGCTAATCCCTTCTTGTTTGTCTTTTGCGGCCCGTGATGCTTGAGCTCAACCTGACTAAAGGCGCCGCGGTAGAGCAACCGGCGGAGAAGGTGAACGCTCACGGCGACACGCGGCGGAGCGCCCGGCCGCGGTGGAGCGCCGCATCGACGAGGTGGCCGGTCCATGGCGTTCGTTTGGGCACCACCTTGGGCACCGGCTGCGATGGCGACGCATACGGACGTCGACTATTCCACCGGCCGCGTGGCTTCCGGGCGGTGCGCCGGAGGATATCGACGAGATCGAGCTCATCTCGGAGCGCCTCGACGGCCACGGCGACGCCATTGCCGAAATTACCCATCCCCAGTCTGTGTTGAACAGACTCTTTGACTAGATTGTACTAGGGATGTGTAAATGTCGGCAATATATGACGAACTTTTGGAGTCTGCATTTGTTCCGTGATATTTCCCTTCGCATTTGCATCTGTGAATTCGTCCTCTTTGAATGCATCTGGGAACTGTCTTTAGCCGAACGCTCGCAAACGACTGCCCCTCGGCGCAAGATCCACAAAGGATCCCAATTCGGCAATCCGTAAACACTGTTCAAAAGAAAACCCTTCGCACTCGGTGGAAACCCCTGCCGCTTGGTATTCCAACAGTGTGTACTGGCCAGATCATCACTCCCAATGTGCCTCCTGGGTCAATAAAATAGCCCGTGGGGCGCTCTGCAAATCCACTCGCACACTCCTCCATCGCTTCTCGTCTCTTCCTTTGCTGCCAGAAGAAAAAAAACCCAACGCCATGGACAAGGGTAAACAGCCTCAGGGGAGCGGCTCATCAAGGAAGCGTACGATTCGGAAGTGAGTTCTTTCTTGATCTGCTCCTTGTCCTCCTGCTTGATCTTGCGCTTCATGTTTTCCTCTGCCTCTTTCAGCCTCGATTTGCTTCCTGAAGAGGTCATCGGAACCGAAGATGTTCCTGAGTACATCTCCTCCGATTCTTCTCCCCGAGGCGGAGGATGCCACGCCTGAGCAAAGGGTCATTCATCAGCTGCGCCGCCGTACCCGGCACCTGGAGCGTGACCTCAGGGACATGTCCGTCCGCTGCCAAGCCGAACGTGAGCGTCGTATGGCGCTGGAAGCGCTAGTAGGGGGTAAACGCTTCTGTCCCCCTTCATGTTTGCATCTGGATTTCTTGCCCCTAACCTTGATTCTTTTGCTCCAGATGTCTCGACAGGTACAGCAACCTGAAGGCGGCACCGGGATAGCTTGGTAGAGGCCGCCAATCGTGGTCATCCTCGTGCGTTCCAAGTCGCCGTCACGGTGGTCTCGGAACAAGCGAAGAGGGAGCGACGCCGAAGAAGTAAAGAAAAGATTGAATCATACTTTCGCTTCTTTCTCCACGCCTTCTGCTTCCCTCCCTTAGGGGACTTGACCTTCAGGGCTGCTATGTGTAATCCTGCAAGAAACCAGTTGTAGTGTAGTATTGAGCTAAGGGCAATGCATCAGGCACTGGCCGTTTTCTCTTGTTCATGGATTTTTTGTTCTAAAGGCGGCCTCATCCTTGAGCGCCGGCTGTTTCTGTGTCAGATGTGTATAATCATCGATCGATTTCAATGCTAGGATAATACTTCTTCAGATATCTTCCATTTATTGCGGCGGAAAACTCTTCTCCCAGCAAAGTTTTCAATATGTATGCATTACCTGGGACGCATCTGACCACACGAAAAGGCCCCTCCCAGTTAGGGGACCATTTGCCGAATTCACTGTATTTAGTTCCAATCGGCAGTAGCGCTTTCCAAACTAGATCGCCTTCTGCGAATTGCTTCACCTTCACTTTCTTGTTATAGTATTTGGCGACCCGCAGCTTGTTTTTCTCGATGTTCTCCAGGGCCCTGAGACGGATCATATGCAAATCTTCTAACTCATCCATCATTAGGCCACTGTAATCCTTGGAGCTCAAATCGTTTTGCAGCACTACTCTCCTTGACTCTGATTGCATTTCCCAGGGCAAGATCGCGTGATGCCCGTAAACCAACTCGTAAGGAGAAGTCTTTGTAGCTCCATGGAGGGCCATTCGGTAAGCCCACAGCGCTTCACTGAGTACCGAATGTCATCTCCTCGGCTTCGGTTGATCTTCTTCGTATAAGCTTGATCATGATCTTGTTAGAAGCCTCTCGCTTGACCATTAGCTTGGGCATAGTATGGAGAAGAATTAAACGAGTTTGATTCCCATGCTTTCGGCAAAATCTCCGAATTCCAATGACACGAATTGTGCCCCTTGGTCGGTGGTAATCGTCCGAGGGATCCCAAATCGATAGATGATGTGTTCCTTGACGAATTCTATCATGTTCTCTCGACGTCACCTTCTTGAGTGGGGTTGCCTCGACCCATTTGGTGAAGTAATCGCAGCCAAAAGCACGAACTTATGCCCCTTGCTAGAAGGCGGATTAATTTGGCCAATCAAGTCCATACCCCAGCCCCTGAATGGCCATGGCTTGATGATGGGATTCAATGCTGATGCAGGGACTCTTTGAATATTCCCGAAACCTCTGGCAATCTTGACACCCCTTGTAATACTCAAAGCAGTCCTCCAATATCGTCGGCCAAAAGCATCCAGCCTGCCTAATAACCCATTTCATGCGATAGGCCGATTGGTGCGCTCCACATATCCCGTCGTGCACCTCGCTCATCATGTTCTTGGCTTCTTCTGGACCCAGGCATCGTAGCAATACTCCATCTAATGATTTATAGAATAAATTGTCATCCAGAAGAACGAACTTGATTGCCTTGTACCGAGCTTCCTAGAGACTTTTCGGGATGGATCTCTCAAATAATCAACGATCTCTTTCCTCCAATCATCTTCTCGTAAGATCCGTCCCTAGTGCGCTCACCTCACTGCACAAATGCTTCTTGACTCTCTTTATAACCGAGGCGCTCGATCCAGCCTGTTTGCTTCCTCGTTATGCTCTCTAGGAATGTGCTGTAGGGTTACCAGTGGAAAGCCCTTCAAGATTTCTCTGCATTCCTCGTAGTAACTCCTCAGCGCCTCGCTCCTGCACTCGTACTGGCCGTTCAATTGCTTGATGACCAACTCTGAATCTCCATAAATTTCAACTGAAACGGCTCCGGCTTCTCTCAAATATTGAAGCCCTCGAAGCAGTGCCTCGTACTCAGCCTGGTTATTTGTGACGGTGGGTTGTATAGGAATGGCGAATTCGAACATCTCACCTCTGGGAGAAATTAGTAGGATCCCTACTCCCCCACCTTTGCCACATGATGACCCGTCAAAGAATAGAGCCCATGGGGTAATTTCAAGCGAGATCAATCGAAGGGTCACGGTGTTCGGTTATAAAATCGGCAATGACCTGACCTTTGATGGCTTTTGCCGATTCGAACTTCAACTCGAATTCTGATAGAGCTAAAATCCATTTGCCAACCCGACCATTCAAAATTGGCATAGATAACATATGTTTTATCACATCAAACTTCGAGTATACAGTGCATTCGGCATTCAACAAGTAGTGCCGAAACTTTGTACACGAGTAGTATACGCAAAGACACAATCTTTCTATAGCCGAATACCTGGTTTCAGGATCAAGTAGTTTTCGGCTAAGATAAGCTACTACCCGCTCCTTCCCTTCGAATTCTTGAATAAGGGCCGATCCAATAGTTTGGGTATCGGCCGCCACGTACAACTTGAAAGGCTTGTTCGGTGAGGAGGAACCGGCACCGGCGGCTCCTTCATGTATTGCTTGATTTCCTCGAAAGCCTTTTGTTGTTCGTCGCCCCATGTGAATTTCGATCCTTCTTCGGCTTCAAGCAACGGAGAGAACGGCAACACCTTCGTGATAAATTTGAGATGAACCTTCTCACAAAGTTGATCTTGCCGAGCGGTGATTGCAACTCCTTGAGGTTGGTTGGAGGAACGACTTCATCAATGGCTTTCATGCTCTTTTTGCCAACTTCGATCCCTCCTTCGTGGACCAAAAACCCCAAGAACTCTCCGGTGACACCCCAAATGCACACTTGTTTGGATTCATCTTCAGGCCATGCTTCCGGGTGCATTCCAGGGTCTTCTTCACATCTTCCAGATGGGTGCCATGACTTAAGGACTTGATCACCACGTCGTCAATGTAGATTTCTACGGTCTTGCCGATCAATTCATGAAAAATGTAATTCATGGCCCGCTGATAAGTTGCACCGGCATTTTTCAACCCAAATGTCATGACGATCCATTCAAATAGGCCTATATGACCAGGACATCTAAAGGCCGTCTTCGAGATGTCTTCTATTGCCATAAAGATCTGATTGTATCCCGCGTTGCCATCCATGAAGCTAATCACCTTGTGCCCGGCGGCGGCGTCAATCGGCAAATCGGCAATAGGCATCGGGTATCCATCCATGGGAGTAGCTCTGTTTAGGTCCCTGAAGTCTATGCAAACTCTCATTTTTCCATTTTTCTTATACACGGGGACGATGTTAGAAATCCACTCCGCATATCCGCGGGGCCGAACGAAGTTTGCGTCAAGTAACCTCTCGATTTCTTTCTTCACATCGGCCAATACTTCATCCTTGTAGATTTTCCGGGGCGGTTGCTTATATGGCTTGAAACCGAGGCTTGATTGGCAACCGGTGCTCGACGATGGATCGATCCAATCCGGGCATCTCCGAGTAATCCCGGGCGAAGCAATCTTTATATTCTTTGAGAAGCTCAATTAAGTTCCCCCTGAAGTCTGGCTGCAGATTTGCACCTTGATGAACGTCGGCCTTGGCTTGTCACCGCTTCCAATGTCAACTTCCTCCGGCTTATCGGCCGACATGAATCCTCGTCCCAACTTGCCATCGGTGCCATCCACGGGGTTCTCCATTAAAAAATGCGCCGTAAGAGCCGATTGCTTGAATCGGTCGTTGGTCACCGCCGACGGGTTCAACGGGACCTTCTCCCCCGATCCTTCCCTGAGAAGCAATCGATGCCTTGGTACTCCCAGAAGGCTGGTTCCATGTTAGCCACGCTTACGGAGTCATCCGCCTGGACGACCTCGATTTCATCGTCCACCCATTGGATCAGCTGTTGATGCATAGTGGATGGGACGCAGCAGTTGGCGTGGATCCAGTCCCGCCCAAGCAGCAGGCTGTAGGCTCCCTTCCCTTCGATGACGAAGAAGGTAGTGAGCAACGTCTTGGACCCGATCATCAAGTCCACGTGAGCGCATCCTTTGGTGTCTGAGGGGTTCCCGGCGAAGTCGTTTAGGATGATGCTCGTTGGTGTCAGATCGCTCGGGGTCATGCCAAGCTTCCTGAAGGTGGTGTACGGCATTACGTTGACTGCCGCGCCACCGTCGACGAACATCTTGGTCAATGGCTTGCCATTGACGTACCCCCTCAAGTACAGCGGCCTCATGTGGCGATTCTTGGCCGGCTTGTCGAAGATGGCCTGTTTGGCAAGCACCGAGTTGCGCCATCATCTCCTCGAGTTGCTCGTCGTCAAAGGAAGCTTCCTCTGCATCACCCCGGTTAGCGGGAGCCATGAACTCGTTTGGCGGGAAGTATACCATGCATGCGGGGGCCGGACGCTTCGATCCTTCGGGCCGGTCCTTGGGGCGCCACTTCGTCTCGTACGGACCCCGGCTTGCTTCATCTCGCGGTTCCTCAAGCGTTGGACCCGCCTCTTCGGCTCTTGCGTAGGCCGGGTGGGCACCACGCCCCTTACGCCGGACGTAGACATCTTCGTCCTCCTCTGGTCGGCCCACCCGAGATCGGCGTGGCGTTTCTGGGGTGATCTATAACCTCAATTTTTTTGCCGCCGATCCCCATTTGGGTGAATCCTTCCAAGTCTTTCATGGACGGATCGGCGATTGGCGATTTCTGCCCTGTACTCGGCATATCTGTCGCTGCATTCAGGACAGTTCCTTAATGTGGGCAGCTTTAGGCCCTCATTCCCGGCGGTGCCCGAAGAAGGCGCATCCCCGGTGGGCGCGCTCTGCTCGCGCGCGTGCTGTTCCTGATTCCATCTGCGCGCCTCCTCTTCAGCCATGCGCTGCTCCTCCTCGTGACGACGCTTTTGGTAGCGCTCCTTTTCCATCTGACGCTGCCATTTGTTGAGGAGAATGCGTGACGTCACCTTGGGTTTAGGCTTGGACGATTCCCCAATCTCGATGTGGCTCTTGAGAACGCGGGGGGCGTCGCCCTGCACTTGCTCTAGGGTCACCTGGCGCTCCGGGTCAACTGATCCATCTTTTTTGGACCTGGCTGAGGTCAGGACCTTGACTTTCCCTTTCTCTTCGAGCCGTTATCGCGTTGATAGAAAAGCCGAGCATGTTCTAACGGGGAAGGGGTGGCCATCCGACTTCATCTTGTTATCGAATTTGAGGTGCCCTTCTGGATAGCCTTACGGATCCTCATCACGAAGACCACCGCAATCGTTGATGGAGTGCGAGTCCCCTGTCATGGAAGCCGCGATAACGTTTCGCTTTGACTCCATCGGTCGAAGCATAGAGTGCCCTTCGGGCGGCTTGATTCGGCCTTCCTTTACCAAGAGCTCAAACAACTTATCGGCCTTTGTGATGTCGAAGTCGTAGGTTCCTTTGGTGCCCCGACCCACCGCCGATTCATTGTCAAGGGCTCTTTACCCCACAAGATTTCTGCTGCGGCTACCTCCAATTCGTCGTCGGAATCCTCGCACAAATCGGCTTTGTCCAAGAATTGGTTGTAGATGTCGGCGATGTCGTCTTGCTTGCCAAACTTGGGGTCCTTCTTGAGGCCATATGCACGATTGCTCATCAAGGATAACTTCCGCGACGGTTGACCCAAGTTTTCAAACTCCATCCCAAATAGCTTTTCGCGCACGGTCGGTAACATCCCGGCGACGGCCATATCGACCGGTCGATCGTCGGCAAGTTCAACGAGAAGCACATGCCCTCGACTTCTCTGAATCTTCTAAGAAACTCCAGCGGTGTTTCACTTGTGCCTTTGCTTCAGGGTGGCGAGGTCAATCAACTTCTTCTCAGAACTGCCGCTGAAGTAATGAGCGTGGAATTTACGCTCCAAATCTTTCCACACGGCCACCGACTCGGGCGGCAAGGACGAGAACCACGAAAAGGCGGACCCGTGAGCGAGGGCGGGAAGTAGCGAACACGAACGTCTCTTCGGCCGAACATTCCCCAAGCCGCATGAGATAACGAGCGATATGCTCGACCGTGCTTGTCTCGTCTGCCCCCGAGAGAACTTTGTGAATTCCGTCGGCGGTTTTACCCTTGGTGGCGGGAGCACGTTATAGTACCACTCTGGGAACGGCGGCCTGTAGGTGGGGCCCTGCATCCTTGGCTTGAGGCCGAACTGATTCTGCATCAATTCGGCCATCTTGCGTGCTAGGGCATCTTCCTCCTGAGCGCCTGCAGCCGGCGCGTACCCTGGGTGCGGGAAGGCGTCGAACGCCCCGTAATTTCCCACTTCATGATAGCCACCGCCGTATAGATTCTTCTGGAGCCAGTTGGTTGACGGAGCTATTCTTCGACTGGGGTCAAGTGGGGCCCCAGGTGAGCCGAACGCTAGGTCTCCGTACGTAGGCTGGTACGGATTCGGCTGTTGCACGGGCTGACCCGTCTTTGCTCGTGGTGGCGGCGGGGATTGGTTGACTTCACGAAGCTTGCGGCGGAGGGCCGAGCCGGCGCCCCCCCGGCGCCCTGCGGAGGAGGTTGGAATGTCTCGCTCCCGGAGCTTTGAGGAGGAGGCTGCTGCACCGGCTTCGCAGCGGCGGCTGAGAGCTTGATTCACCCAGCTCCACGGTGCTCTTTCCGGTGTACGTCTTTCCAAACGCCTGCCCCGCGCCCGGGCCAAAGAGGGCCACCATCATCTGCTGGAGCGACCCGAGGAAAGCTTGGTTGTGCTTGGTGAGCATGTTGTCTACCGATTCCTGGAAGATCCGCGCGCATTCCTCTTTTTCTTGTTGGGTCGTGGCGTCGGTCTCTCCGGCAACGACACTACGGGCGGGCTACTCTTCAGATATGGTACACCACTCCGATTCTTCTTAAATGACATGAGGCATTTTTGCTGAAATTGATTCACGGCGTCTAGGAGCTGCCGATGCTTGCTACGGGAGAAAGCTCTTCGATGTTGACATCCAGGAGGTCTGAGACTTCAGGCATCTTGAACCAATTCGGCTGTATGGTCCCACCGGGCGTGCCAAAAAGTGTGTTGACGCAAAATGCGCACTCAGCGCCAATCACACAGCAAGCCGAAAAGCTTAGCTTCGCACGCGCAGAGAGAGAGAGTGACGTGCCAGTCAATTTTTCCTGAAAATTAACAAAAGATAAGACAGTTAAATACCAAAGCTTGGAACTTGCCGGGTAGTACCAGGCAGTTCCATATTTACGGCTAAGAAGCCAAGCAAGACGACATGTAGCTATGCGAAGCTACCTGTCAAAGAACCACGACCATTCGGGTAACCGCAAAGGGAAAAAGAACGTTGCCGAACGGGTGACGTAAGCATGACAACGATCGATCTTTGAATAAACATGAATGCATGTGCAAAGCCATGACCGATCTTCATGAAGATTAACATTAAATGAAGTAGAGCACGAACATGATCATGTATTAAAATAAGCATGCATAGATCCAAAGCATTAGTCTACCGCATGTCTAATTACTTTAAGATCCGTCGGGCACGATATCAGCAAATCTATCCACCGCATGATACAACTTGCATGAAAGAACGCACCACTTTCCACAAATAGATCTATCCACCGCATGATACAACCTAAATATGGAAAGCTAGAAGCATACGTCTTTTAAAACATAAATAACGCACGTGATCTACTCGTGAAGGTATAACCGAATGCGGCTGAACAACCGATTCGGGGTCCATGAAGAAGGAACAAACATTACCACGTGAATAAATCTATCAGGCTGAATTGGAAATCTAATCCACCGGATGACTAGCTCCAAAGCAACCCAAAAACCTGCACCTACCGCATGATACCCGGCTCTTTCAAGATTTATACTAACAAAGCAAGCTTGAACCCGCAACACGTAACAACCTAGATCGATTCGGTTTCGGCTATCGGAGAGCACGAGATCCACGCGTCAAAGACACGAAACCTGCTCTTGCACGGATCTTAAGAGGAAAAGAGCCGATCCAAACCCATCTAGATTGGGCAAGAGTGTGTTTCATGAATTAAAACATAAAGTAAAACTCATGATAACACGGGGTAACTTAATGAATCTACTGGATCTTGCCAAAATCCAATAGAGCCGATAACTAGCTTCGAGCTAGATCTTAGCCTACCGCATGACTCATGATCTAACAAGAAACCCTCTTGAACCAAGCTTGAATCTACCGCATGACACGAAGCATGGTAACAAGACTACTTGCATCAGATCTAAATCCACCGCATGATACTAGACATGATACAAGGTTGCCGGTACTCACGGAGGTCGACGGATCGATTGGTCCTCTCGAAGAACTCGACGACACGACAAGGGACTCTAGGGTTTGGCGTAAGGCCGGTGTGTATTGAAGAATGAACGTGTTTTGTTACATACATCCGGGGATCGTATTTATACCTGCGATTACAACCGCGAATGGATTCATTGCCTAACTAAACTTGATCGCCTATCCATCCATTCGCTTCCTCGATCGAGCCACGTCACCGTCCAATCCCGCAAAATCAGGCTCTCTTGTTCCTTTGCCAAGGCGGAGCAGATAGCCGACCGCGGATCCTTCTGCCGAAAATCTCTGAAGATATCTTTCCTTCCACCAGACGGACTCTTTTCCGAATCGGACCCACATGTCATACTCCTTACCAAATTTTGGTGTTAACAAAAGTACCTAGACATGCGGTAGACTAGTGCTTTTGGCCTATGCATGCTTGTTTACTTCAAATTTATAATCATGCTTTCACCTTATTTATTTTATTGTAATTTATCCTCAAAAATCGGTCATGACCACGTGCGAGCAATGCTGTTTAAACAAAGACCGATCTTTTGTCATGCTTACGTTATGCATTCGGCTATATCCTGATTTCATGTTTTAGAGCTCCCGAATGATATTCTAACCGCCGACAGATAGCTTGTTGTAGATATATGTCATTTTAATTGGCTTTTCTAGCCATAAATACGGAACTGTCTGGTACCACCCGGAATGTTCCAGGTTTAATCTAACTGCTTTTCATCCTTTGTCAGTTTCAGGAAAATTGACTGGCACACTTCGGATTCGGCACGTATGTTAAGCCAGCTTCGTTCGGCTTGCTGTGTGCTTGGTGTGAGGTGCTGATTTTACGTCAACACACTTTTTGGCACGCCCAATGGGACCATCTAGCTGATCAAGATGCCTGATATTCATGATGTCATGGATGTCACCATGGAGGAGTTGTCTCCAGAGCAGCAATTGCAATTGAAGGATGCTATTGATCAATTTCAGCAGAAGTGTCTAATGTCGTTTGCTAAAAACAGAAGTGGTGTGCCATATCTTAAGTCTGACATGCCAAGAGTTCTACTACCATGAGAACCTGACACCACATCTACTGAAGAGAAAAAGGAAGTTATGAATGCGGTTCAGCAAACTATGGAAAGCATAATGGCCAAACACAATACTGCTTTCTTGAATATGTTCCGACAAATGATTGTTGGTGTCTTTGGCCCAGGCATGGAAAAGGTGCTTGGTCGGGTATCACCCCAAGGGCCTAGTGTGGAGATAGGAAATCAAGTACTGCTGTCAATAGCTAACCAGCTCGAGATGCAAGTGCTCAACCACCTCTGCAAAGTACGGGAGGTCAACCAATTCAGCCACCTCTGCAAAGCACGGGAGGTCAGCTAATTCAGCAACAAAACCCTTATCAGGCAATGCCTAATAGGCCTACTTATGGAGAATTGGCATTCGGCTCTTCTGGAGTTCCACCTGGCTCTACTTATAGGATAGCCCCAGCAAATAATAGGCTACAGAAGAACATGTATGGTGGTGCATATTCGGAATTCATGGACTACAATGCCATTGATGCTTTCTCGAATCCCGGATATGGTACGGCCACAGGAATGCCTACTGGGCCTGCTGGAAGGCCAGGCGATCAAGACGCTAACGTTGATCTTATGGTGCAGAAAATGGCTGATGTGTTACAAAATCAATTCGTCCTGAAACCCAAGAATCAAGGGCAGTGTATACACCTCCTTTCCCAGAATGGTATAACAGGGTGGCTTTGCCACACAGGGTGAAAGCTCATGCAGATTTCACTAAGTTTTCTGGGCAAGATGATACTAGCACTGCGGAGCATATAGCTCGATATTTGATGCAGCTTGGGGAAGCTTCAGCTGATGAAGCATTCAGGATCACATATTTTCCCTTATCACTGACAGGCCCGGCCTTTACATGGTTCACTTCTTTTCCTGCTCAATCAATCTGTTCCTGGAAGGATTTGGAACAAAAGTTTCATGCTCATTACTTCATTGGCAGTAATGAGAAAAACTAATTGATCTAACCACCCTGAGACAGAGGCATAATGAGACACCCATGGAGTTCCTTAGGAGGTTCAGAGAGACTAAAAGCATGTGCTACTCTTTGAATCTACCAGATGATCAATTGGCTGATATGGCTGTAGTAGGTATGTTGCCAGCTATTCGGGAAAAGCTATTCGGCATGAAGTTCGACAATCTTGGTCAATTGTCACACAGACGGTCATTAATGAGCAACCAAGCTTATGGCTTCAAGAAAGACTCTAGGTTTGCCAAACACAGTGATATAGCTGACATCTAGAACCAATTCCTTGAAAGAGTTGATCAAGGAGAAGAATTTGATAATGAAGAGGAAATAGCTGCAGCTGAAATGGTGTAGGGCAAAGAGCCGTTAACAGTGAACCAGAGATGGGTCAAGCAAGCCAAGGGCACCTATGATTTTGATATGACCAAGGCTGATAAGCTCTTTGAGTTCCTTGTAAAGGAAGGCCGAATCAACTTGCCAGAGGGGCATTATATGCTTCGGCCTGATGGAGTCAAAGAAAAGAGATACTGCGGGTTTCATGATAGGAATTCTCACTCCATCAATGAGTGTAGGGTTTTCAGGATGAGAATTCAAAAGGCTATCCAAGAAGGTCATCTAAAATTTGACAATAAGATGAAGTTGGATGGCAATCCTTTTCTTCAAAACATGATTGGGTTTTCAGTCAACATAGTGACTTTTGAGGAAAAAGGAAAGGTGAAAGTTTTGACTTCAGTGAGGGCAAAGCAGGATGGATCAGTTGACCCTGCTCAATAAGTGACAGTTGAATAAGTCCACAAGGAAGTGCCTCGCATCCTGAATAGTCAAGTTGAAGTGGGGGAATATTCTAAACACATGGTGACTTCGCGTATTCTTCTTAACAAGTGGCAGCGTCAGCAAGAGAAAGAACGCTATCAGAAACAAAAGTACGAGGAGGAGAAGTGAAGATATGAGGAAGAAGTGCACAGGAAAGAACGAGAAGAGCATGCGCGAGAGCAAGAGCGTGCGCATTGGGGATGTGCGTTCTTTAGGCACTGTTGGAATGAAGGTTTGAAGCTCCCCACGTTGAACAATTGTCCTGAATGCAGTGATAAGTATACTAAGTATAGGCAAGATACTGTCAATCGCCGATCTGTCCATGAAAGAATTGGAAGGATACATCCTAGTGACGGTCGGCTCAAAAAAATAAATGAAGTTGATGATCACCCAAGAAAAAGATATGCTGATCATAGGTGGGTTGATCATGAAGATCAAGAGCGTGAATATGTCTGGCAGAAAGGACAGTGGTGCCCACCTGGCTTGAGGAGAAGCCATAACAGAAGAGTTCAGCGCTTGAGGAATCAGGAGTTGAAGCAGGCAGGGATCAAGAGGAAACAAGTGTGGTGTCTAAAAGATAAGCCTGATGGATTCGATCGTTCGATTCCAGCGTGCATGGTATGCTTCTTGCCGAATGAATTCATGGCTCCAGCTAATGAGGTTGTGCAGGAAGAGGTGTCGCCAGACATTAATGAGGCTGAGCAACTTGGGCTGATGGCACAGCTAGTATTGGCCAAGCAAGCTACCTTTGACAAGCTAGCCAAGAATTGGCACATGAGACCACTGTACTTGAGAGGATATGTCAATGGGAAGCCATTGACCAAGATGTTCGCTGATGGTGGAGCTGCGGTCAATGTGATGCCGTACACCACATTCAGGAGACTTGGCATGGGCCCTGGGGATTTGACGCCAACAAGTATAGTTCTGAACGATTTTGTTGGGAATCCTTCAGACACTAAGGGCTGTGTACATGTGGATCTGATGATCGGATCTAAGACCTTGCTCACGACCTTCTTTGTCAATGAGAGCAAATGGGCATATAGCTTGCTGCTTGGACGGGACTGGATCCATGCAAATTGCTGCATCCCATCTACCATGCATCAACAGCTTCTTCAATGGGTGGATGATGATATAGAAGTGGTCCAAGCAGATGATTCAGTAAGCGTGGATAACGTGGAACCAGCCTTCTAAGAGTATCAAGGTATAGATTGCTTCTCAGGCAAGGACTGGGGTGAAGGTCCCATTGAACCAGTCAGCAGTGATCAACAGCCGATTCAAGCAGTCGGCTCTTATATCAATTTTTAATGGATAATCTAATTAATGGAACTGATGGAAAGTTAGGACGTGGATTCATGTCGGCTGACAAATTGCAAGAAATTGATATTGGAGATGGTGATAAGCCAAGGCTGACATTTATCAGTGCTAACTTGGATTCAAGTTTGAAGGACCGATACGGCGAACCAGAGAGGGGGGAGTGAATGGGAGCCGATAAAAATTCTTCTCGAAGGAGATGGAAACTCCTACAAGATGAACACGGCTTCCAACACACGTCTCCGACTCAATACCCAAGTTGGCCAAGCCCACGTAGCCACTGGAGTGCCACTGGACCTAGGAACCAACACACACACCCTTCCGACCTGAGAACGCAGCGGAACACCAAACCTCGAGTCTTCAGACCAACACCGGTCAGACCGGTGAGCACCACCGGTCAGACTAGTCCCTGCTGGTGAAACTGAGCAACTTTCACTAAGTGGCTCTACACTGGTCAGACCGGTGAGACACACCGGTCAGACCGATCACAGCCTGAAAGCCCCCAAGGCACCAAACAGGCCAACCGACCACCAATCTGACCCAAACTAGAAACATCAGCACCACAGGACAACAGCGAACACACCAAGACGTTCACCCGAGCAAAATCCCACCGAGGGTTTCACCGGTCAGACCGGTCAAGAGCACCGGTCAGACCGGTGTACCCTGGGCAGCTCGGGATGAACAGCACCCGCGGGTCAACTCCCCCAAATCCAAACCTCGATCTCCCGAATCGCTCCACGGACTTGAACAAGACCTTGGGGATATTAGGAACACCTCATGAGGAGTCCATAGCCAAGTTTAATCCCACCAAAACTCGTCCAAAAGGGAGGAATCAAGGAAATCCCGCCAAGAGCACTTCCAACCCAAGAACTCAAGAAACCCCAAAATCGAGCACCTTTACTCACGGATTTGGGAGGGGAATCACAGCCCAAAGAACCACGAAGGGTTTCCACAAATTTCCCCCATCAAATCCCCAAGAGAAAGGTCCCGAAAACAACCCAAAGAAATCACCAAGAGAGGGCTCCGAAAATCACCACCAAGAACAACCGGGGAAAACACATCCAAACCTTGAGAAACCACGCCGAATCATCTATACATGAAATAAAGGTTCATACAATGTCTAGCAAGCCGCCCAACCATCCATCCCTCTCAACAAGATCTCTCCATGAAGCTCTCTTGCTAGTCCTATGGAAACCCCAAGGAAAATAGGAAGGAAAATGGGAAAACAAATGAGCTAGGGTTCCAAGAGTTGGCTGCCATCCTCTCACCTTTTGGGTTATATAGAGGCAACCAAAAGTCTAAAATGCCCTTTCATAATAACTAGGGATACAAGCCCCTCAAGGGCGGATTTGGAAGTCTTCATGTCTTCACCATCGGACGGATGCCCGGCGACCGCACCCTGCGTAACCTCGACGCAAGCCATGCGATCCCGACGCGTGTCCTCCGCTTCGAAGTATCCGGACTACGTCGTCGCACACCGGTCAGACCGGTGCTCCCCACCGGTCAGACCAGTACCCACCGGTCAGACCGGTCTGGGACTGCTGCAGCACCACCTTCGGTTCTTCGGTCTTGGCTTTGTGGATCAACCAAGGAACCCAGTGGTTTTTTGGTGAACCACCGAAAACCCCGCGAACTCGGTGTAGCCTCCGCCAATCTCCACTCATGACTCGGCTCCCACGTAGTCCCGGCTCGACCTTGGTTTTGAGGCTCTACCAAGAAACCGTCCATGACTTCATCTTGTTGTTAATGCCACCATGCGGCCCGCACTTGACCCCGCTGGCCACTGGGTCCCTCGAACGAAGCCTACTAGTCTTCTCCATACCTGGAGGCCTCACCGGCGACGACCTTTCGCGCTTGTTCTTCACCTGCACCAACACCAGTCAAGCCGCAACCTGAACTTGCAATACTTAGCCAAGAATCAGTCCACACAACGTTGTCAATCACTCATCACACAAGGAAGTGACCATCCACCGGTCCTCGAACCACACATGGTCCTCAATCTCCCCCTTGATGAGTGCCTTGACAACACCCACACGAAAGTAACAAGAGGGAAAAGAAAAAAAGAAATGAACTAAAAGAAACTCCAACAAGCGATCGAAAGCCAAACAAAGGCAAAGAGCAAGATCACTTGAAGAAGACAAGTCTCGGACCCCTTAGGAAAGGGCAACGGCTCGATACATCCGAGACAAAGCAAAGCTCAAGAAAAGAGCGCAAACCACCGAATCAAAGCTTGAAAAACCACAAAGAGCTCCCCCTGCACACATGCAAGCTCCCCCTGAACCAATGCACCTCCCCTTGGATGAATGCATGCAAAACAGCTGAAAACAGCGCAGCTGCAGCAACTTCAGCTCACACCGGTCAGGCCGGTCATCACCACCGGTCAGGCCGGTGCCTAAGATGTGCACAGGACCAGCACTCACACAGGTCAGACCGGTGCTCCTCACCGGTCAGACCGGTGTACAGCAGAGCCCAGAAATGGCTCGAAACCACCTGAAAACCTTCTAAATGCGTCCAGTAAGCCATTTCAAGCTCAAACTTCTCCCCCTTGTTGGCAATGCATGAATCAAGCCAAAAATGCAAAAATTTCAACCTAAAGCTTCTCAAATAGACAAAAGTAAACAAAGAATGCTACACATGTCCAAATGAGCAAGTTAGATACTCTACGACTTCGTATCGATCTCAACTACATGATCACCAAGTTTCACAACCATTGGACGAAGCTAAGATGGATTTTGGTAATTTTGCGAAAAACTTGCCTCTCATGAGCAAATTCCTAAACATGATCAAAGCATATCAAAATGGCAAAGCCACACAAACTTCATGCTAGGACAGCCATTCTAATCATAAGACCATCACAAACACCCACAAGCACCTCATGTCATGTCAAAGCCACCGATCCATGTGCGTACTTCTATGTATGAGACTTCTCATTGGTAGGCATCATGCAACGGTTTAGCACCCAAAGCAAATTAAATTCAGCACATATGACATGGGAGCACATTTTCCAATCATTTTTCATTTCATTTTCAGATTTATAATTGGTACATGAAATGTCTTTGCGACAAAAAGGAACTTATGCCCCTCCACAAGATGGAGCAAGAGGGCTAAACATTCATGATGGCAAATGAGCCTTTGGCCCCATATGATCAATAGACTCGCTATCCAACCACAAATTAAGCATAGCCAAGCCACTAAAACATGTCAAGATCATATAAAGGCATTTACACATGAGAGAGCATACATGTGACATTTTCAAAAACATAGCTATCAACCATGGATTATTTATCAACAACATCAAGAGCTAAGCTAAACTAACCATAGCATACCAAACAAGCGAACAAGGACATATATCTCATTCCATGGTGAACAATGTGTATGAAAGAAGCTTTTCCTAACCAATGCATATGATACAAAATGCATGCAACCTAAGATACAAGGATGCATATACATCATGTTACATATGCCATGCCAAATGCAAGAAATGCACAAAAAGGAAAGCTATACATATGTTACAAAGAGAGCTCCCACACACCAACTCAAGAAATCAAACACACACCAAGTTCCCCCCGCAAACGATTGAAAGTTGCTTGATCTAGGGGTTTGGTGAAAATATCGGCTAGTTGGTCATGTGTGGGTACATGGATCAAAGCTATCTTTCCTTTCTCTACGTTGTCTCTCATAAAATGATACCTCACTTCTATGTGCTTGGTTTTGGAATGGAGCACTGGGTTCTTTGCAATGCTTATGGGACTGGTGCTATCACATTGAAGTGGGACATGGGTATACTCCTCACCAAAGTCACTCATGGTATATGAAATCCAAAGGAGCTGAGAGCAACAACTAGCAGCGGCAACATACTCGGCCTCGGTAGTGGATTGAGCAACACTCGATTGTTTGCGGGAAGACCAAGACACCAAAGAAGAACCCAAAAACTGGCAAGTCCCAGAAGTGGATTTCCTATCCAACCGACACCTGGTAAAATCCGCGTCTGAAAAACCATGAAGCGCCAAAGAAGCGGACGCGGAGTACCAAAGACAGAAGTCGGGAGTGTGACGCAAGTACCTGAAAACTCGCTTCACCGCTTGCCGATGCGAAGTCCTCGGAGACGCTTGAAAATGAGCGCACAGACACACCGAGAACTGTATGTCCGGCCTCGTCGCCGTCAAGTAGAGGAGTGACCCGATCATGCTCCGGTACTCCTTCTGGTCCACATGTTCACCTTCCTTGTCCGCATCAAGAGCCGTAGTCGTACTCATCGGCGTCGTCATAGCCTTGGAGTCCTCCATCTTGAACTTCCGCACAATGTCTTTGGTGTACTTAGCCTGGTGCACAAATGTTCCTTCCTTTGATTGTTTGATTTGTAGTCCGAGGAAGAACTGCAACTCACCCATCATGCTCATCTCAAATTCCCTGCTCATATCCTCTGCAAACCTTGCAACAAGAGAGTTAGACGAGCCACCAAAGACAATATCATCCACGTACACCTGCACAATCGGGATATCTCCGCCTGCCCTCGGCAAAAACAAGGTCTGGTCGACCTTCCCCATCTCAAAACCTCTCTCAAAGAAGAACCCCCTCAACCTACCATACCAAGCTCTAGGCGCCTGCTTCAACCCATACAGCGCCTTCCTCAACTTGTACACCCGGTGGGGGTACTTCTCACTCTCAAACCCCGGAGGCTGCCTCACATACACTTCTTCGTCCAACACACCATTCAGGTAAGCACTTTTCACATCCATTTGGTGCAACATGAATCCTTTAGCCACGGAAAAGGCTAGAAGGATCCTAATCGCCTCCAAACGGGCTACGGGAGCAAAGGTCTCCTCGTAGTCGATCCCCTCCTTCTGACTGAACCCCTGAGCAACAAGCCTTGACTTGTTTCTCACAACATCACCTTTCTCTCCCTCTTTGTTCTTCCACACCCACTTTGTACCAATCGGCTTACACCCTGGAGGAGGGTCAACCAACTCCCACACCTAATTCCTCTCAAAGTTCTTCAACTCCTCATGCATCGAATTAACCCAATTGTGATCAGATAGTGCGTGTCCAATGTCTTTGGGCTCAAAAGTAGCAACAAACGCAGCATGAGCGAAATGGGAATTGTTTCGAACCCTCGACCATGTAGTGCGTTCGTTCATGTCGCCGATGATCCTCGAAGCTGGGTGATCCACTTGTACTCACCGGGGAGGTTCTCGCCTCGATGCTACCTCCCCCTCAACATCATCTTCTCCTTGTTCTTGATTTGTCGGCATAGGTGTAGTAGAGGGTCCGTCCATCACCGTAGTCGAAGTAGTGGGTACATGTTCAGCCGGGGGCACCGCACCGCCATCTTCATCATCTCCATGTTCATGCTCCTCCTCCTGAAAGATCTCCTCGCCAAGCTCATCATCACCTGCACACTCAAAGACAAGCTGACTACGTGGCTCTGTCTCGTCGAAGGTTACCTCGCAAGTCTCCACGATTTGGTTAGTTTCAAGATTGAGCACACGATATGCTCTAGAATGAGATGCATAACCAAAGAAAATGCCATCGACGGACCTAGCCTCAAACTTATCCAACTTCCTGCCTTTCTTCAGAATGAAACACTTGCAACCAAAAACATGGAAGTGACTCACCTTGGGTGTGCGACTATGCATCAACTCATAGCATGTCTTCTTCTTGTGCACTCTGAGGTATACCATGTTCGACACATAGCACGCGGTATTCACTGCCTCAGCCCAATACCTCCTCGGAGTCCTATGCTCATCAAGCATTGTCCGAGCCATCTCGCACAAAGTCCTGTTCTTCCTTTCCACAACACCATTCTGGGGAGGCGTATACGGACTCGAAAACTGGTGCTCAAGACCCAAGTCATGGCAAAAGGTTTAAAAACGAGAGTTTCTAAATTCTGAGCCAGTATCACTGCAGATAGCTCGTATGGCATCTCTGTGCCTCTCGTTCCTCAACCTCAAGACTAGATCTCGAACAAAACCAAACGTCTCCCCCTTATCCTCAAGAAAGAACACCCACGCATACCGAGAATAGTCGTCCACCACAACCAGGACATACCACTTCCCACCCGCAGATCGCACACGAGTTGGGCCAACAAGGTCCATATGGAGCAGCTCGCATGGACGCTCAGTCATCATATCGGTGAGAGGCGGGTGAGAAGAGGCTACCATCTTGGCATGCATACAAGGTACAGAAACCAACTCTTTCTCAAGCCTCAACCGTGGTAATCCTCAGACCAAATTGAGTTTACTCAAGCGAGACAAAAGGTCAAAGCTCAAGTGACCCAACTTCCTATGCCACTTCCACAACTCACTCAAAGAACCAGCCAAGAAACAACGCTCCACACCCGAAGACTGAGAAAAATCAGCACGAAACACCTGACCCTCGGGAACGACCATACAGACAAGGTCCCCTCGAGAGTCCAAAATCCAAGAACCACCTGGCCGAAACAACACGGGTTAGCACCAACCAAAGCATCTCTCCTACCAAAGCTACCTCCGCGATCACCACCACGGTAACCACCCTGAGGGAACCACCCCTCTCTGCCTGGAGGAGGACCAAAACCACGAAAGAGAATCCGTGGACCGTCCCTCCTCTCCTTCTCAAAGCTACGACTCCTCCCATCCCCGTAGTGAACTCGAGGAGGAGAAAGCCTAGCAACCTGACCACATGCTAACTCTCCAGCCCAACCACCAGAACCACGACCTCCAGAAACAACCCTCGCACCTGTACGAGCACGAAACCCAAAACGCTGCCTGTCCAGGCCTGCACCGGTCTGACCGATGCCCCACACCGGTCTGACCGGTGTGACCTGGGCAGCGGCACCTCCAACAGCCTTCCGCTCTCTCCAAGCCCGAACTGTGCTCACATTCGCCTTGGCCCTAGGCATCTGCACACGAGGCTCAAGTACACCATCGGAAGGGTGGTACTTGTCCTTGTTAGCCCACTCCTTTGCCATTCTCTCCTCACGCTTCCTCTTGAAGCAAAACTCCTCCTTATGGCCATCTCTCCCACAATAGCCACAATGGAACCTCACAAGCTTAGGCTTAGGCTTGGGATGTGGCTGCTCACTTGGTTTCTCTCCACTCAATTCCTCCACCGGTTTCCCCTCACTAGCCTTCTCACTTTTTTTCCCAAAGAACACTTTCCCCGAAGTGCTCACAAACTTGATAGGCTTTTGTAGATCATTTGTGGGTGTAGGAAACACGGGTGGAGCTGGGGTTGTGTCTAGTCGGTTCCTAAGATGGTTAGGTTTTGGAGGGAAATCATTTTTGTGGTGGGCTTTTGGTGCCTCCGGGATATTCTCTCCACTTCCCTCACCAACCTTGTTTGCCCCAAGTCCCTCACCATCCTGCCTCTTAAATGCCTCGATCATCATCCTCAACTGAGGCTCATGACCAGACAACCAACCCATCAACTTTCTCAAGTCATCATTCTCATCCTGCAAACGATCAACATAATGTGCAAGTTCCAAATTTTTCAAAGCATGCATTTCACAGGTAGAGCATGATGTAGGCATGGGTTCCTTCAATTTATCCTCAAGTGAACTAGTGTATGCATGCATCTCATCAATCTTAGCATGCAAAACAGGGCAAGAAGTGCAAGCACCTAGCAAAGCAGGTCTAGACTTAAGCTCAGCCACTTCAACCCTAAGCACAGCTAGTTCCTCACACTTGGAGGCAAGCTTCTCCTTAAACAAAGCAAGATCAGCAAGAAATATGGAGCAATCAGCACAATCAACCTCATCCGAAACAATAGGGCTAGCCTTAAGGGAATCAATCTCAAGCTTTCTATCAAGCACCTGTGTCTCTAGCTCAGCCACTCTAGTCCTACCATCCTCGAGTGAAGCCCTAAGCTCTTTTCTCATTTTCTTGGCCTTTCTAAGCATGTCATCACGGTTATCAAGCAAAGAGCCAAGCCTCTCATTCTCCAGGCGCAAGAAGGGAAGTTCATCACACACCTCGTCGTCGGACTTAGAGTCCGAGTCGCTCTGTGTGCTCTTCTTGCTGCAGGAGCTCAGCGCCATGGTGCAGAAGCCATCTCTCGCGAAGCAGCTCAGCCCGCTCAGGTTCTTGGACAACTTCTTGCTCTTGTGACGATCACCTTCATCCTCACTGCTGCTCGAGCTCGAGGTGGAGTACGCGGAACTGGAGTCGACGTCGCTCACTCCAACCATCGCTCGGGCCTTGCCTCGGCTCTCCTTCTTCCTCGATCGTCGCTCGTCCTTGTACTTGTTCTTGTGCTTGCTCTTGTGGTCGCGCCTCGAACGGTACTTGCCGTCCATCCTCAGCTTGTGCCTGTAGCCGTCCTTGTTCTCGACCTTCTCCGGGCAGTCGGCGACGAAGTGTCCCTGCTTGCCGCACTGGAAGCATGTTCTCGTGTTCCTCCTCATGTTCACGCGGTTCTCGTGCAGCCTCTCGAACCGCCTCGTCAGGAGCGCCAGCTCGTCCTCTCCAAGCTCGTCGAACTCCTCATCTGTCATAGACATCAAAGAGGAGAAAGAGAACATCCTGGTGGATGGGTTAGAGTTAGCCTTTCCTTTGGAACCACCAACAAGGGCGAGACTATGGGAGTCAGTCGGACCCTCGAGCTTGGTAGTCATGCCCCTATCCACCTCAGCCGACTTGAGCTTCGAGAACAGCTCGTTCACCATCAGAGTGTCATACTTCTCTTACTCCACAATGGCCTCGAACTTTCCGCCCCAAATCGTACGATCCAAAGAGTGTAAGAGCTTGACTGCTCTATCATGATCATCGTACGGGAGCACGTCCACATTGGCCCTCATGTTGTTCACAACCACCGTGAACCTCTGAAACAAGGCATCGATGGACTCACCGGGGAGATGAGTGAAGTTCTCGTACTCTCTCCAGTAGGTCGCATACATCCGTGCCTGAACCTGGGCGTTCCCAACATGAGCCTCCTTCAACACCGCCCAAATCCTACAAGCCCAATGCTCAGTGTGCACCCGATCGTAATCGGGCTGACACAAAGCACGAAACAAGTAGTCGACCGCCTTATTGTTGGCGTCGAATCTGTCCCTCGATCCTGGAGCGAGGAAGTCCATCGGCTGGACATAGCCTGTGTCCACTGTGACATCCCAAAGGATCTGACCCTTTCTGCGGAGAAACGCACCCATCCGCTTGCTCCACAGCTGGTAGTTCTTGCCATCGAAGTGTGGAGGACCTGAACCCCGTTCCTGGTACGCCATCCTTGGATCTTAGACTGGTTAGAGTCAACAAAGACCCGAACCGGCTCTGATACCACTTGAAGGACCGATACGGCGAACTAGAGAGGGGGGAGTGAATGGGAGCCGATAAAAATTCTTCTCGAAGGAGATGGAAACTCCTACAAGATGAACACGACTTCCAACACACGTCTCCGACTCACTACCCAAGTTGGCCAAGCCCACGTAGCCACTGGAATGTCACTGGATCTAGGAACCAACACACACACCCTTCCGACCTGAGAACGCAGCGGAACAGCAAACCTCGAGTCTTCAGACCAACACCGTTCAGATCGGTGAGCACCACCGGTCAGACCGGTCCCTGCTGTGAAACCGAGCAACTTTCACTAAGTGGTTCTACACCGGTCAGACCGGTGAGACACACTGGTCAGACCGACCACAGCCTAAAATCCCCCAAGGCACCAAACGGGCCAACCGACCACCAATCTGACCCAAACTCGAAACAGCAGCACCACAAGACAACAAACAACACACCAAGATGTTCACCAGAGCAAAATCCCACCGAGGGTTGCACCGGTCAGACCGGTCAAGAGCACCGGTCAGACCGGTGTAGCGTGGGCAGCTCGGGATGAACAGCACCCGCGGGTCAACTCCCCCAAATCCAAACCTCGATTTCCCGAATCGCTCCACGGACTTGAACAAGACTTTGGGGATATTAGGAACACCTCATGAGGAGTCCATAGCCAAGTTTAATCCCACCAAAACTCGTCCAAAAGGGAGGAATCAAGGAAATCCCGCCAAGAGCACTTCCAACCCCAGAACTCAAGAAACCCCAAAATCGAGCACCTTTACTCACGGATTTGGGAGGGGAATCACAGCCCAAAGAACCACGAAGGGTTCCCACAAATTTCCCCCATCAAATCCCCAAGAGAAAGGTCCTAAAAACAACCCAAAGAAATCACTAAGAGAGGGCTCCGAAAATCACCACCAAGAACAACCGGGGAAAACACATCCAAACCTTGAGGAACCACGCCGAATCATCTATACATGAAACAAAGGTTCATACAAGGTCTAGCAAGCCGCCCGATGATCCATCCCTCTCAACAAGATCTCTCCATGAAGCTCTCTTGCTAGTCATATGGAAAACCTAAGGAAAATAGGAAGGAAAATGGGAAAACAAATGAGCTAGGGTTCCAAGAGTTGGCTGCCATCCTCTCACCTCTTGGGTTATATGGAGGCAACCGAAAGTCTAAAATGCCCTTTCCTAATAACTAGGGATACAAGCCCCTTAAGGGTGGATTTGGAAGTCTTCATGTGTTCACCATCGGACGGATGCCCGGCGACCGCACCCTGCGTAGCCTCGACGCAAGCCATGCGATCCCGACGCGTGTCCTCCGCTTCGAAGTCTCCGGACTGCGTCATCGCACACCGGTCAGACCGGTGCTCCCCACTAATCAGACCGGTACCCACCGGTCAGACCGGTCTGGCACTACTGCAGCACCGTCTTCGGTTCTTCGGTCTTGGCTTTGTGGATCAACCAAGGAACCCAGTGGTTTTCTGGTGAACCACCGAAAACCCCGCGAACTCGGTGTAGCCTCCACCAATCTCCACTCATGACTCGGCTCCCACGTAGTCCCGGCTCGACCTTGGTTTTGAGGCTCTACCAAGAAACCGTCCATGACTTCATCTTGCTGTTCATGCCACCATGCGGCCCGCACTTGACCCCGCTGGCCACCGGGTCCCTCGAACGAATCCTACTTGTCTTATCCACACCTGGAGGCCTCACCGGCGATGACCTTTCGCGCTTGTTCTTCACCTGCACAAACACCAGTCAAGCCGCAACCTGCACCTGCAATACTTAGCCAAGAACCAGGACACACAACATTGTCAATCACTCATCACACAAGGAAGCGATTATCCACCGGTCCTCGAACCACACATGGTCCTCAAAGTTTCAAAAAAGAGTTGATCAAGCTATTGAAGGAATACAAAGATTGCTTTGCTTGGGATTATTCGGAGATGCCTGGTTTGGATCGTTCCATTATTGAGCATCGGTTGCCAATCAAGCCTGGTTTTAAACCTTACAAGCAACCTCCTCGAAAGATCTACAAGGATGAAGTATTGGCTGACGTGAAAAAAGAAGTTGAAATATTGATAGAAGCGAATTTCATTCGGCCATGCAGATATGCGGAGTGGATCTCTAATATTGTCCCTGTTTACAAGAAAAATGGGAAAATGAGGGTTTGCATAGACTTTAGAGACCTAAACAGGGCTACACCCATGGATGGATATCCAATGCCTGTTGTTGATTTGTTGGTTGATGCCGCTGCTAGACATAAAGTTATTAGCTTCATGGATGGCAATGCAGTGTACAATCAAATTTTTATGGCAATAGAAGATATATCAAAAACAACCTTCATATGTCCTAGGCATATAGGCCTTTTTGAGTGGATTGTCATGACATTTGGGTTGAAAAATGCCGGTGCAACTTATCAAAGAGCCATGAATTATATTTTTTCATGAGTTGATCGGAAAAATTGTTGAGATATATATTGATGATGTCGTGATCAAGTCTTTAGATCATGAATCACACTTGAATGATGTGAGGAAAACTCTAGAGTGCACCCGAAAGCATGGGCTTAAGATGAACCTGAATAAATGTGCCTTTGGAGTTTCAGCTGGAGAGTCCTTGGGATTTTTGGTGCATGAGGGAGGAATAGAAGTTGGCAAGAAAAGCATGAAAGCTATTGATGAAGTTGTTCCTCCAACCAATCTCAAAGAATCGCAATCATTGCTGGGCAAGATCAATTTTGTGAGAAGATTTATTTCAAATTTATCACAAAAGGTGTTGCCTTTCTCTCTGTTGTTGAGAATCAAGAAGGATCAGAAGTTTGTATGGGGTGACGAACAACAAAAGGCTTTCGATGAGATCAAGCAGTTCATGAAGGAACCGCCATTGTTGGTTCCTCCGCAATTGAACAAGCCTTTCAAGTTGTACGTGGCGCCCGGTACCCAAACCATTGGGTCAGCCCTTATACAAGAATTTGAAGGAAAGGAGCGAGTAGTTGCGTACCTTAGCCGAAAATTGCTTGATCCCGAAACAAGATATTCGGCAACGGAGAAGCTTTGCCTGTGTGTTTATTACTCATGTACAAAGTTTCGGCACTATTTATTGAATGCCGAATGTGTTGTATATTCAAAGTTTGATGTAATTAAACACATGTTATCAATGCCAATTTTGAATGGAAGGATTGGCAAGTGGATTTTAGCTTTGTCTGAGTTTGAATTGAAATTTGATTGGTCAAAAGCTGTTAAAGGTCGGATTATTGCTGATTTCATTACTGAACATCGCGATCCATCGATTGATTTGCTTGAAATTACTCCTTGGGCTTTGTTCTTTGATGGGTCCTCATGTGGAAAAGGTGGTGGAGTATGAATTTTATTCATTTCACCCAAAGGGGATATGTTTGAGCTTGCTATCCCCAGCCTACTGTCACAAATAATCAAGCCGAATATGAGGCATTGCTTAGAGGGGTTCATTATTTGAAAGAAGCAAAGGCTATTTCTATTGAAATTTATGGGGATTCAGAGCTAGTTATAAAACAATTGAATGGCCAATATGAATGTAGAAATGATATCCTGAGGAATTACTATGAGGAATGCAAGGAAATTTTGAAAAGTTTTCAGTTAGTGATTCTGCAACATATTCCTAGGGAACACAATGAAGAAGCAAACAGGTTGGCTCAAAGTGCTTCAGGCTATAGAGCAAATCAAGAAGTGTTTGCCAACGATGTGTATGCTTTCGGGAGTGATATAGCATAAGATGATTGGAGACAAGAAATCGTTGATTATCTGGAAAATCCATCCCGAAAGGTCTCTAGGAAGATCGGGTATAAAGCTATAGAGTTTGTTCTTCTTGATGGACGTTTGTTTTACAAATCATTAGAAGGGGTGTTGCTACAATGCCTGGGTCAAGAAGAAGCAAAGAAAATGATGAGTGAAGTGCATGATGGGCTATGTGGAGCACATCAATCGGCTTACCGAATGAAATGGGTTATCAGGCACACTGGGTGTTATTGGCCGACGATGCTGGAAGATTGCTTTGAGTATTATAAAGGGTATCAAGATTGTCAGAAGTTTGGGAATATCCAAAGAGTTCCGACATCAGCTTTGAATCCTATAATCAAGCCATGGCCATTCAGAGGACGGGGTATAGATTTGATTGGCCAAATAAATTCTCCAACTAGCAAGGGGCATAAGTTTGTGCTTTTGGCAACAGATTATTTCACTAAATGGGTTGAGGCAATTCCATTAAAGAAAGTAACATCGGAGAACATGGTTGAGTTTGTCAAAGAGCACATCATCTACAGATTTGAAATTCCTCAAACAATTACAACTGATCAAGGAACTCAATTTACATCTTCAGAGTTCAGGGAATTTGCTGAAAGCATGGGGATAAAATTGTTGAATTCTTCTCCTAATTATGCCCAAGCCAATGGTCAGTCAGAGTCTTCTAACAAAATCATGATCAAGATTATACAAAAGAAGATTGATCAGAAGCCAAGAAGGTGGCATTCGGTAATCAATGAAGCCTTGTGGGCTTACTGAATGGCCCCTCATGGAGCTACAAAAACATCTCCTTATGAGTTGGTTTATGGGCATCATGCTGTTTAACCATGGGAAGTGCAATCAGATTCAAGGAGAGTGGTTTTGCAAAAAGATTTAAGTTCCAAATATTACAGTTTCTTAATGATGGATGAGTTAGAGGATTTGCATATGATTCATCTTAGCACCTTGGAAAATATTGAGAAGAACAAGATGCGAGTTGCTAAATATTACAACAAGAAAGTAAAAGTCAAGCAATTTGCAGAAGGGGATTTAGTTTGGAAAGCATTACTGCCGATTGGGACTAAGTATAGTACGTTTGGCAAATGGTCCCGAATTAGGAAGGTCATTTTCGGGTGGTTAGACGTACGCCTGGAAATGCGTATATCTTGAAGACTTTACTAGGAGAAGAGTTTACTGCTGCTATAAACGGGAGATACTTGAAGAAATATTATCCAAGTATTGAAGTTGATCGTTGATTACAAGCATCAGGATTACAAGCATCAGAAATATAGAAACATCCAGCGTTCGGGGAAGAAGCCGCCTTCAGAACAAAGGTCCTGACAAAGGAGATGGCCAATGCTGAAGTGTACTTCCCTTAGCACAAAAAAATGTTCTGCATCACAAACGTTTCTTGCAGGTTCTCTATTTGGCAACCCAACTACCTAAGATTACAAAAGGAAGCCTGTGGGAAGCAGAAGGCCTGGAGGAAGAAGCGAAAGTACGCTTCATTTCTTTGATTCTGCATTTTTCCTCTTCAGCTCTTCCCTCTTCAGCTGTTCCAGGACCATCGTGACGGCAATGTAGAAGCTTTGGGGACTGCCGTGACTTGCAGCTTCCATCAGGCTGTCCCAGGAAGCCTTCAAGTTGTTATACCTGTCAGAAACATCTGAGGAAAGAGAACAAGGTCTTGTTGAAAGTGAAATCTAAAACTTAAACATGAAAATCAAATGAGAATAAAGATCTTAGCTCCTACCAACGCTTCCAAGCTCATGCGGCATTCGCGTTCGGCACTGCAGCGGGCGGTGATGTCCCGTAGGTTGTGTTCTAGATGTCGGATGCGACGGCGCAGTTGGTGGTTGGTCTTTTGTTCCGGCGTGGCGTCTTCTTCATCAGCAGAGGAATCAAAGAGGATGTACTCGGGAACTTCTTCAGTTCCAAAGATCTCCTCTGGGAGAAAATCAAGGCTAGAAACAAGAGAAGGTGGATCATGAGATTGCAGTTGAGGGCAAAAGAAAGGATTGAGAAGGAAAACTTACTCTCGAATTGTTCGCTTCTTTGGTGGGTGCTGCTCTCCTCGATTGGTTTTTTCCCTTTGTCCGCCATGGCCTTGGGATTTTTTTCCTCTAGAGAAGCAGGGAGAGAAGACATGAGGTGATGGAAGTGTATGCGAGTGGATTTGCAGAACACTAGGGGGCTATTTTATTAGCTGTGAGAGCGCATTGGGAGTGATGACTGGCTGGCGTACATTAATGGGAATACCAAACATTAGGGTTTTCTTCCCGAATGCGAAGGGTTTCTCATTGAACAGTGTTCATGGCTCCCGAATGAGGATTTTCTGCGGATTCTACACCAAGGGACAAGAATTTGTGCGTTTTCGGCTAGGATAAAAGTTTCCGAATGCGTTCAAAACAGTAAGGTTCGCATGACAAATCGAAGGAAAACATCACAACACAAATGCAGGAGATAAAATTTCATTATTTATTGCCGAAATTCCAACATCCCTAGTACAAACTAATCAAAAAGCTTGTTCAGCACATACTGGGGATGAATGGAGTCGGGGATGGCGTCGCCGTGGCCGTCGAGGCGCTCTAGGATGACCTCGATGTCATCGATGTCCTCCGGCGCGCCACCATGGAAGCCGCGCGGCCGCGTGGAGTAGTCGACGCCGGTGTGCGTCACCATGGCAGCCAGGCCTAGGGTGGTGCCCAGACGGACGCCATGGAGGGCCACCTCGTCAACGCGGTCTTCCACCGCGCCAAGGCATGCTTCCGGCGTGTCTCCGGGAGCGTTCACCTTGTCCGCTAGTTTCTTCACCAGCATCTTCAACCAGTTGAGCTCGGCGTCGCGGTCTGCAGCAATTACAGAGTAATGGCGGTTAGTTCAAAGTCGAGTTGAATTAAAACAAATCACAAGATTCACCGTCGATGGCCTCCAGCAGCTGCTTGCGCTGGGCTCCCATTCGAGCTCGGCGATTCCGGCTTTGTTGGAGACATCTCCCAACTCACGTCGGGTTTCATCGCGCTCCTCCTTGAACCTACGGGCATCACGATCGCTGTAGCGCGAGCTGGGGGAGTGGGAATAGCAAGACAATCCCGAAGAGTCGCCCACCATGGCTGGAGTCGTGGCCGGCGCAGGAGCGGGGTTCCACTGGATGAGCCTGGAAACACGAAGAGGGTCGTCAGAAACAAAGGAAATCTAGAAAAAGCTATGAAGAAATTGACGATCACCACCTTCAGTGAGCGCCAGCGCGGCTCCCTTCGGCCTCGTCGCTGGCCCGGCGCATGTTGCTGCTGCCTGCCATTGGGCTTTTGGGAGTACTAGTGCGAGAAAAGAGAAGTTTAGATTGGCAAAGGCTTGAAAGCAGAAGACTTTGTGAAAGGCTAGGGGCACCCGAGGTTCTTATTTATGGGACTGGCAAAGAGATCGTGGCCGGAGATCATGGTGCATATCCAGAGAAATTTGGGAGGTGTAGAGACTTCCTTAACCGAATCGTCGTCGGGTCGTTTGGAATTCAGGCTGAGTCATATTCGGTTTGACTGGTTGACATTCAGCTGAGTTGTGGTCGGGTCGCTATTCGGGTCTAACACTTTTTGGCCGAAGTTGTCGAATGAATCGTCTAAAGCTGCTCGCTAAAGTAAGGCAAGACAAATATTGGAAAGTAAAGTTTATGGCGAGCAAAATTACAAGGATGATGAACCATTCGAAAAAATGTTTGGTGCAATCATATACTCAAGTATTTTGAGATCACACTAGAAGCATCTGATATCATCTTGCTGATGTTCTCCAGCAATTTCTGATCAGCTTCCTGGGTGTTAGACAAAGCGGAGAGCTTTGTCTTGAGCTGATTTGATTCAATCAAGGCTATTGTAGCTTCCTTTTGGATTTTCTCTGTTAATCTAGGAAGTTCGACTATCTTTTTCTTATCAGCCTCGATTTCAGCTGTCAAGTTCTTCAGTTTGGCTTCCAGTGCAGCTTTTCTGACGATCTTCAACTCAAGTGCAGGCTGCAGTTCAGCCAACAATTCCTTATTATTTTGGATCTGAGCCTGTGAGTCTTTTATGAATTGCTTGGCTTTGGCTCTCTTTTTTTTCAGGGCTGGTCGGGAGGATTGGTTCTTCAAAGCTCACCTCACTGCTGAAAAGTGATTATCCAATTGTGAGATAGGCTCCAAGGAGGCTTTGATATCATCAGGAAGCTCTTGGTTGATGGATTCAAGCACTTCTTCTAAAAGATCCACGTCCCTGACTTGATCCTGGATGTCCCTTTGCCGCAAAGAGAGGATTTCTTTAGCTTTGCTTGGTTTTCCTCTGATAAAGCTTGGCTTGAAGATACCTCATCTCCTTTTTCGGCAGTTAAGTCATCCACAGTAGAAGAAAAGCTTGATTGTGATGCAACCTGATCCTGACAAGAAAGGCTTGCCGAATTAAGGATGTTTTATTAAATGGAAATAAAAGAGATAAATATTCATGCTTACCTCATTCTTGGCCTCCTGAGTTGGAGAAGGGATTTTTTCAGGTTCAAGAAGAGGTTCCTGGATGATCAGTCGAGGAGAAGCTTGAGAGGTCCCTGGTAAAGCCGAAGCTTCTAACTGAGGAGAAGGTGGTGGAGTCCTTGGTAGGTTTGAAGCTTCTAGCTGAGGAGAAGGTGGATCCATCCCTGGTGAAGCTGGAACTTCTGCTTGAGAAGAGGATGGTTGAATTCTTGGTGAAGCTGGAACTTCTACTTGAGGGGAGGATGGCTGGATCCTTGGTGAAGCTGGATTTGAAACATGTTGAGGAGGAGAACTCCCCATAGTTTGGTTCACCAATGTCTCCTCTGCAAATAATAAGTAGAGGGTAAATGCCAATGAAGAAAATGGTTTAAAAAAGGAAAAGATATGGTGAAGACCTTACAGTAGATGGGGCATTGGCAGATTCTGTAGTGATTGTTGGTTGCTGAGCTCTGGTCTGAAATTACACAAGATAAAATTATTAGGATGAAGAGTGATTTTATGCTTAAGAAGGAAAAGATGCTAACCTCAATAAGAACTCTTTTAGATGTTCTTTTCTTCTTGGCAGCTGGAGGAGCAACCAGGGATGGAGCTTTCCTTTTATCGGAGGCTGAACTGATGAGAGTTGGGTCTGATGTGGCATATCTGGACATCAGTTGAGCCAAGGTGGTGGAATTAAACCCCAAGGTAGAGATTGGGCCTGCGGTGTTGTAAGAGGTTGTTCTAGCACGAGGGGCAGGTACTGTATCCTACAGAAAATGGCAAAGGATCATGATCAGTAGAGAAGGGCATGATTGAGAAAGGGGAAAATGAGTATATTACCTCTGAAATTGGCTGGAAATCAGGCATTAGCTCAAGACAAAAAGAATGTACTGGCTCGTTGAAGGTGTGATCATGGAATTCTTGCCACCAGGAAGTAAAGGAGGGATGAGCTATTGTTGTTGGTACAAATGGCCTAGGTGCATAAACAGTTGGGTTGCACTGATACTCGAAGACTCTTCTGGCTTGCAGGGATTCCTTAATATTCTCTCTGGGCTTGAGGAATTCATGAAGGAATAGCCTTGGGGGCACTTGGCCACATCCTAGCTGTCTGGCCATCATATTTGGCTGGTAGTATTCAAAGGTGCTCTGATTTTGCCTTCCTCCACTGAATTCTGCTGGCAGGATGCATGGATGAATGAATATGTTTAAATTGCTATGGATTTTACATCATTACATCCAGTTTCAAAACTGAATTCACAAGGGAGAGCCAAGTTATCATTGTTCAGATATGGAAGCGAAAGGGGATTGGTAAAGCCTTTGAAGAAGAGCTCAAAAAGTTGGTTGATGTTTTGGTCGATGGATATGGTTGAGGCAGCTTCTCCATAAGTCTGGCAACCTTTGGTGATCTGAGTTTCCCCTTCCTTGTAGTTGGCTGAGGGAAGTACCGGTTGTTAATGTCAATGCCAACGATCTGGTGCATGTATAGCTGCAGCAACATTTGAACAAACCACCAAGGGCCATTGACACAGGAGATCTTCTGGCTGGTGTGCATCAAGTGGGTGGTCTGATGGAGCATGTGGTATACACTTCCTAGGAGGTATTTTCCAAGGGGAATAAGATTACCAACAGCCAAGTCCTCTGCCATTACAATATGGTTCAGGGTTGGCTCATTGGCTTTGCCGCAGAATATGAATCTGCATAGCCACATGTTCAGAAAGGCCCTGTACTCAACATCAGATAAGGGGCCATCAGACATATGTTTTTGGACATAACTCTTATATCCAACTCCTGTTTTTACTCCTTTTTGCCTGGAGGAGCCTATGTATTTGTGAGGGTACATGGATCCTGTGATATCAAGGCCGGTTATCATATATGCATCAGCCAAAGTGGGAGATATTGGTCCATGACCAAAAAGAAAAGCATTGACACCATTTGACCAAAAATGACAGGCCACAATCAGAAAATCCTCATTTTTGGGTGTTTCGGCCAATGATAATTCCAAACAATGGGCAATGTGAAGGTTGTCCCAATTGCTTGTTTTAGCGCTGTCATCATCAAGCATCCTCTTATACCAGTTCCTCCAACCTGCAATTGGGGGCAGGGGCCAGTCTTTGAAGGCATCTTGCCATTCATGGGGTTTCGACAAAGCTGCTTTGAAAGGGATTCTCTGAGATTCGGCTTCAATAAACTCGAGAGGGTCGGAGGTTCCCACGGGCCCGAGATAATAGGATGGTGATTGGTCCTCGATGGGAATCAAAATCTCGGCGGCTAGAGCCTATCAAGAACAACAAAAGGCA
The DNA here is from genome assembly GCA_947561735.1 of Cenchrus americanus. NCBI lineage: Eukaryota > Viridiplantae > Streptophyta > Magnoliopsida > Poales > Poaceae > Cenchrus > Cenchrus americanus. Next base: position 138,854,938 of record OX387244.1, read on the forward strand.
GAGGAAAATGTAAGGTGGAATTCGAAAAAATAATACCGAATGAGCCTTAGGGGAATGAGATTTACCTGAAGAACTTGGTCTGGGTCCGCCATTTGAAGATTTGAGCTCGGAGGATTGATGAACTAGGGTTTGGATCTGAGCGAAGACTCCAATGGTTTGCAAGAGGAAAGAACGGGTGTTGAACAGATTTAGCTCAGAGACGTTGAGCATTTATAGTCAATTCCGGAATAAAATCACTTTTTATCCCGTAATTGAAGGGGCATATGTTAACACCAAAAATTGGTACAGGAAAGGGACTGACTTGTGGGCCGAGTTTGGTAAAGAAGCACCATTCGACAGGAAATTCCCTTCAAAGGATTCAGCAAAGATACTTGCGGTCGGTAGTGCGCCATCATTCGGCAGAAGGGCTGTTTGCGCTGAAAAAAGGAAGCTTTCGTGAATACGTGATGACGTGGCCCAGATATAAGGAAGGGACGAATTGATGACAGGTGCGAGATGGACATTGGCGCCGCGACATTAATTTAGGCGATGAATGTTGTACTCGTAGTCGACCAGGAGTCGTGTTAGCACAAGGGTATAAATATAAACCCTTGGTGTTTGTAATAGGGATCGAACAATTTCACAACAAACCGGCCCTGTGCCAACCTTCGAGCCCTTTAGTCGAGTCGTCGAGTTCTTCGAGAGGAGCCATCGATCCGTTGACCTCCGTAAGTACCAGCAACCTTGTATCATGTCTAGTATCAAGCGGTGGATTTAGCACGTGATGCAAGCAGTCTTGTTACCTTGCTTAGTATCATGCGGTGGATTTAAGCTTGGTTCAAGAGGGTTTCCTATTAGATCATGAGCCATGCGGTAGGCTAAGATCTAGCTCGAAGCTAGTTATCGGCTCTGTTAGATTTGGCAAGATCTAGTAGATTCATTAAGTTACCATGTGTTACTTCGGATTTTGCTTTATGTTCAATTCATGTAACACTCTTTTGCCCAATCTAGATCGATTAGTTTCGGCTCTACCTCTCTGAGATCCATATGTATTATACTTTCAAATCTTTGGTTTATTTTAAAAGGATCAAGTGTTCTCAATAGCTGAATTTAGATCAATCTAGATTGTCATGTGTTGTGGGTTCAAGCTTGTTGACTTTTCAATGTTTGTTCCTTCTCCACGGAACGCGGATCGGCTGTACAGCCATATTCGGCAATTCTACCACAAGTGAAATGTGTTCATAAGTTTGTTTTAAATAATGTGTGCTTTTAGCCTTCCACATTTAGATTGTATCATGCGGTGGATTGATCTATTCTTGGTTGGTGGTGTGGTTTCAAGCAAGTCATATCATGCAGTGGATTAACTTGTTTGGTGTCACGCTCGACGGGTTTGAAAGTACCTAGACATGCGATAGACTGGTGCTTTTGGCCTATGCATGCTTGTTTACTTCAAATTTATAATCATGCTTTCACCTTAATTATTTTATTGTAATTTATCCTCAAAAATCAGTCATGACCACGTGCGAGCAATATTGTTTAAACAAAGACCGATCTTTTGTCATGCTTACGTTATGCATTCGGCTATATCTTGATTTCATGTTTTAGAGCTCCCGAATGATATTCAAACCGCCGATAGAAACCTTGTTGTAGCTATATGTCATTTTAATTGGCTTTTCTAGCCGTAAATACGGAACTATCTGGTACCACCCGGCAAGTTCCAGGTGTTATCTAACTGCTTTTCATCCTTTGCCAGTTTCAGGAAAATTGACTGGCACGCTTCGGATTCAGCACGTGTGTTAAGCCAGCTTCGTTCGGCTTGCTGTGTGCTTGGCGTGAGGTGCTGATTTTACGTCAACACTCTTATCCCAGCTACTCCCATGTTTTAAGGCACAAGCCCTCAACATATCTTCTAGAATTTGGTTTGTCCTTTCAGTTTGACCGTCTGTTTGGGGATGATATGCAGAACTAAAGTTAAGCTTTGTATCCATTAATTCATGTAAGTTTCCCAGAAACGTGATGTAAACTGTGTCCCTCGGTTAGATACTATCCTCTTTGGAACTCCATGTAAACATACAATTCTAGACATATACAATTCTGCCAACTTAACTTCGGTATAAGTTGTCTTGACTGGTATGAAGTGAGCAACTTTGGTCAACCTATCCACAATGACCCATATAGAATGGTATCCATCACAGGTACGAGGCAATCCCACAATAAAATTCGTGCCTATTTCTTCCCATTTCCACTCGGGTACTTTCAATGGTTGAAGCAAACTTGCCGGTCTCTAGTATTCTGCTTTTACTCTTTGGCATATGTCACATAGGGCTACATGAGCAGCAACATCCTTTTTCATTCCATACCACCAGTATTTCTGTTTCAAATCTTGATACATCTTGGTGCTTCCGGGATGAATTGAATAGGCTGAATCATGTGCTTTTTTTAATATAGTCTCTCGGAGATGATCAATCTCAGGCACACAGATCCTATTCCTGAACCAAATAGTTCCTTGGTCATCCCTTTTGAAATCGGGAACCTTGCCGGAATCAATCAACCTTCCATACTCCTTAATCTTCTCATCTGTCATTTGACCCTTCCTGATTTCTTGTTCAAGTGTAGATTCTCCTTCCAATGTTATGGTTTCACACTGGGGAACAATTCCCAAATTGAGACGTGCCATTTCCCAACACAACTCTTGAGGTATCATACGAGCTATCAGCGCATTTGCCTGACTTTTCTGACTCAAGGCATCTGCTACAACATTTGCCTTGACGGGGTGATACTGAATGTACAGATCAGAGTCTTTGATTAATTCTAACCATCTACGCTGTCTAAGGTTAAGATCCTTCTGGGTGAAGATATACTTCAAACTTTTATGGTCAGTGAAGATGTGACACTTATTTCAGATCATATATTGCCTCCAAATTTTTAGATCGTGCACAATGGCAGCAAACTCTAAATCCTGGGTGGGGTAATTCTGTTCATGTTTTCTCAATTGCCTAGAAGCATAAGCAATCACCTTTCCTTCTTGCATCAATACACAACCAAGACCCTAAAGTGAAGCGTCACAGTACACATCAAAACCCTTGTGAACATCCGACATTATCAGTACAAGAGCTGTAGTTAATATCTTCTTCAATTCCTCAAAACTATCCTCGCACTTGGCATCCCACTTAAATTCCTTTCATTTTTCTAATAATGAAGTGAGAGGTTTTACAATCTTCGAGAATCCATCGACGAATCGACGGTAATAACCTGCCAAACCAAGGAAACTTCTGATCTCAGCCACATTCTTAGGCGGGTTCCAATCTAGTACAACCTTCACCTTACTCGGGTCTACTGCTATTCCACCCTCCGTGATAATATGCCCAAGGAAAGAAACTTCCTTTAGCCAAAAATAACATTTGCTGAACTTAGCATATAGCCGATCTTCTCGTAGTTTCTGCAGCACGAGTCTCAGGTGTTCTTCATGCTCTTCTTCGTTCAGGGAGAACACCAGAATGTCATCGATGAAAACTACCACAAACTTGTTAAGGTACTCCATGAATACCTTGTTCATCAGATACATGAAGTATGCTGGTTCATTTGTCAATCCAAAGGGCATGACTGTGAACTCGTATAAGCCATATCTAGATGTGAAAGCAGTTTTGGGAATGTCTTCTAATCGGATTTTTAACTGATGGTACCCGGATCATAGATCGATCTTGGAGAATATTTTAGCACCTTTCATCTGATCGAACAAATCTCCAATCCTGGGTAATGGGTATTTATTCTTGATGGTAACATCATTAAGGTGACGATAATCTATGCACATCCTTCAAGTACCATCCTTTTTATCAAAATAGAGAATGGGAGACCCCCAAGGTGACGAACTAGGTCAGATGTAACCTTTACTAAGCAACTCATCTATTTGTTTCTTTAGTTCGGCCAAATCCTTAACATTCATTCCATATGGTCTTTTATAAATAGGAGCAGTACCAGGTATAAGTTCAATGCTGAATTCAATGTCGCGGTCGGGTGGCATACCTGGTAACTCATCTGGAAATACGTCGGGGTACTCATTTACAACTTTGATTTCTTCTAAGGATTTGCCTTTTGCTGAAGTCACTATTCCTTGTTCTTCGGATGAGTTATCCACTTTGAACTCAATTCTATTTCCTTGTGGGCTAGTTAAAACAACTGACCTCTTGCGACACTGAATAACTCCGTCATGTTTGCGTAACCAATCCATTCCAAGAATTACATATATTCCCCAGGATTTTAAAACTACTAGGTCAGCTTGAAATTCTATCTCATTAAGTTTAAGGTTCACCCGTGGACATATGTGACTGGCTTTCATTTCACCGCCCGGGGAGCTAACTAGCAACGGTGTCTTCATAAGACTCATAGGCAAGTTATATTTTTCCACAAATTGATTGGTAACAAATGAATGTGATGCTCCGGAATCGAATAAAATGGATGCAGGTTCAGAGTTGACAAGGAACGTACCAAGCACAACCTCTGGAGCTTCCTGTGCTTGTTCAACCGTCACGTGGTTTATCTTTTCACGCACAAAGTTCTATTGAGCCCTGCTACCTTGAGGAGTAGAGTTCCCAGTGCTAACCTGAGAGGATTTCTGCCCAGGCTCTGTCCATTACCCTTCTGTGGAGTTTGCATTCCACGCTTGGGACAGTTGTTGGCATAATGCCCCAACTCTCCGCACTTGAAGCAACCACTAGGCTGAACTGGTGCGGTGTTTCTCACTGGTGCACCTGAGGCATTGTTCGGGTGATTCTGCTACTGAATTGGAGCATGGGAAGTCTACTGATGAAAGCGCTGGGGCTGCTGAGCTGAACGTTGGAACGACTGGTTCTGCTGAAAATTTCCACTATATCCTCCTGAGCGAAACTGAGGATTTTGTGGTGCATTGTAGCGGGGACATGCATTGCTGCTAGACTGCCCTTGGTTTTGGAACTTGCGTTTCTGCTCTCCAAGTTCTCTACGCTTGCTTTCAAGACCGATAGCCTTGTCTAACAGAGTCTGGAAGTTGGGTAAAGTGTGGCTCCGGAGCTGATAGTTCAGTGGCCCTATGAGACCATCCAGAAAACGTTCCTGCCTCTTTGGGTCAGTATCCACTTCATCCGGAGCATATCGAGACAGTTGGGTGAACTTGTCCCGATACTCACTGACAGACATGCTGCCCTGTTTCAGAGCGAGAAACTCCTTCTGCTTCAATTTTATTATTCCAGATGGGATGTGATGAGTACGGAAAGCTTCCTGGAACTCCTTCCAGGTGATGGTGTTAGCAGCGGCATGTGCTACGGTGTAGGCATCCCACCAATCGGCTGCAGCGCCCTCTAAGCGTCCTGAGGCGTATAGGACCTTCTCTCGGTCATTGCGCTGAGTTATATTCAGCTTCTTATTAATAGTCTTGAGCCAATCATCTACGTCAAGAGGATCCACTGAGTGGGAGTAGGTAGGTGGGTGGTGGCTCATAAACTCTCTATGTTTGTTGACTGGTGGTGGAGCTTGTAGAGGTCCTTGTGGTGGCGGCTAGTTTTGCTGTGCCTGCAGATTCTGGACAGTTGCAGTAAGATCCAGAATTAACTGCATCTGAGTCGTGAAGAACTGCTGCATTGTTAGATCCTCGCTAATCGCTGAGATGGAGGCGGGGCGGGATTTTGCTGATTGGCGATGTGAGCATGTACCACGGGCGGTACGTCCTGTCCACCTCCTGACCTGGTGTTTACCATCTGATTGTTAGAGAAAGTTATTTCAGATAAGGAGCAGTATCGATAAACAGAATTAAGAGAAAAGGGGTAGGATTAAATTTAAACTTAATTATTTTATTAATGCATATGTGGCCATCACACCACAAAGCATTTCATTCAAAGCAAAGACCCAAATCAACCATGTTTTCAATCAACAAGCATTATTACAACGATAACGTCCTCGCAGGGACGGATCTAGCGATCTCAACTCAAGGTGGGCATCCTATCCCAGAAGACCTGTGGTAGTGGAAGAAGAGCCGTAACGAAGCCTCTTGTGGGGTGGTGACTCCGCAGGGAACGGGGTCTCGTCAGGCTGGACGGGTGGCTCCCTACCGTCACGCTCGGCCTCCAGCTGAGCAATCCTTGCGTAGGCGTCCTTCAGCTCGCCATGGGTCTGTTCCAGCTCTGACGTAGCACCCTTCAGGTCAGTGTTGAGCGCTGCCATGACATGGGCGAGAGTGTGGAGGCGTGGGTCCTCGAAGCCTGTCAGTGGTACCACCGTTTGCTCAGTGCCACTGGTACGTCGAGGGATGTGGCGGTAGTCGCTGAGGCTCAACTCTTGTCCATGCCTGAAACGAAGAGAGAACAAGGCCCTCCTGGCGGCATTGCTGACAAACGCCTCGTAGGTAGAGTGAGGTCTAGTAGAATCATGCGTCGTGCACGAGATATAACCTCCTCCCGTATGGTTGCGCACCCAGATGTGGACTCTGGTCAAGTAGTAGGTGCCCAGCGGCGGCTCGTTCATCTCTGGGTGACGTAGATGGGGTACACGGAGTTCCCTAGCTCCAGTAGAGTGTTCTGCAACAACCAAGGGAAGTAGCCAAGTGCCACCTCGGACGAGTGCATGATGTAGTACGGGTCTCCTTCGCGAGGACCTTCATAGTACTTGTCATCTCCTTCCTCGTCATCCTCTGTCTTGTCACCATCCTCGGTGTCGTAGCCGTAATCATCCGGATCTCCTCCCGCGGCAACTGGTGCGGGATCCTCAGGAGCGACAGTAGCAGCTGGTGCGGCGGGGCGGGCCCGGGTGGCGACACCGCATCGGCTGGCGGGGAAGGCAGAGCTCGCGGAAATCCCAACTCTCCATCAGAGTAAACTTCCAGGATCGCTCCATCTTCTGCCTCAATGAAGAAGTACGGGTCCTCCGGTTCCTCCTCAGCCTAGACAGGAGGGGCAGCTGCGCTCCAAACGGCTGAGTCCTAGCCATCTATGAGATGAAAACTGAACTCAGAGCAGATAAAACAATAAAGGGGACAAAATTTTAACCAAAACCAAATAAGATAGATTTTTAGGTGCATTTAGGGATTTTTTTTCTTTTGAGTGAGAGAGCTGAAATGTCTTTCTAGATAATGTCCTTATTTCGACCATTTCTAACTAAGGCTGCGTCCTACAGTCAGCATTGCTTTGATACCACTCTGTCACACCCGTTTTTCCAAAGAAAACCAAATGCATCTCATACGTGTGCCAGAATCACAAATTCACACATATGATAGACAAATGAATGCAATATCATAGTACAATGCTCAAAATGTACAAAGAGAGGTTTATTAACTTATTACACTCATCGATAGACTCGAAGGTCTTAACACGAACATCGATAGCTAGACGATGAAACATCGTCTCTAGCTTCACAACCTCCTGACTGGGGGTAACGCGAGCCTCAGAATCCATCGAACTCGTCGAAGAACTCTACTCCAACATCCTCTGAACACATATAGGCAAGGGTGAGTACACTGGTTGGTACTCAGCCCGTGGGGGAATATGCAAAGCTATCAAGGGTAGGCTAGGGTTTTCAGCGGTAAGCATTTTAAGTTGGTCAAATATTAGCAAGCACCTATTTACTAAGTGTAAGTATATACCAACCCAAAAACTTAGCATTTAGAAAATTATTCCTCCAAACCATAAATAAACCACAATTTTAATTCCAATTTCAAGTTTAATTATCATGTGAGGGTCCAAGCCGCTCTTGACCGTAAGCACGGCTGATCGATCAGTTTTCACTCTGCAGAGGTTGTACACTTTACCCACAATTCATGTTCCCCATATTGCCCGGGTTCGCAAAGCCCTTAAACACTTCCGAGGTGAGTGGCTAGGGGTTCACTACAAAGCCTTTACAAAGGCGTGCAAAGCACCAATAACCCACGACAGTTACAGCTCAGGGCGGACCATAACCCTCTCTAGTGGTCGGCACCTTAGCAAAGGCTACTACCCCAAAAGGACCAGGCTATACCCCTGCAACCCGGAGCCCCCTGTGTTCCTTTCGGACAGGGCCATTAGATAAATTACACTCCTAATAATTTGGCTAAGCCAGAGCCATGTGGACTGTGGTTGCACTGTTTTTCTGGGTGGTTCTCCATGTTCCGTTTTAATTTATATTATCTTGAATTACCAAAAACACCAACTTTATTTAATCAACATTTTATATTCCCCAAAGTATAGCATCTAAGCATTTATCTACCCAAACATTTATTTAAAACAAGGTATGCAAGGTATAGGGATTAAAAACTAGTCTTTTCCTTAATAGGCATTTCCCGTCAAAGTTTATGCATAACAAATTATAAAATTTAAAGTGTGATAATATGCTTGTTGTTAGGACAAAAAAGTATGAAGGGGGAGTAAATCCACTTGCCTTCTTCTCCTAAAACCTGTGGCTCGTCCTCCTCAAAAGTTTGCTCCCGCTCGACCTCGAATGGCACGTCCTCTACGATAACACAAGAAAAACAAACAATAAATAAAACAGTACATCAAGCATTGCTAAAAGTCTAAAACAAGCTTCTAAACTAACGTGCTAGTTGAGACGATCACATGGACACCAAAAACGCCTAAAGTGGATCTAGGACGGAAAAGTTATGGCCTAGACAAGTTCTAGGGGATGGATTGTAAAAAAACTTGAACTTAGAGGGGGTTTCTATAAAAATCCAGGGGATAAAACATAATTTTGAGTATAAACTAGTAGACTTTGGTGCAAAAGGTGGGCTTTGGACTGTGGGACACAAAATCTAAGAAGAGCAAGGGTCTATACATAAGAAAAAGGACTTAACCGTGAAGGTTCTAATGGGTGGAAGGGTACTTCTGTTATATTAGAAAGTACAGGGGCTTTTTCAGAATATGGTGGCGGCCGGCTGGGTGTTGACCAGTATGGCTTTTATTGACTTAGGGTGGGATGCGATCTGAGCCATTGATTTCGGATCAGGCGGCTGGAAGCGGTGGTGACCAGCAGGCGGCGCATGGGACACCAACCCGCGGCGGTGCTAGGCGGTGCGGCCGCCGGAAGCTCGCTGGCGCACGCCAAAACGGTGCTACCGACCACGAAATGGAATGGAGAATACACCAAAATAAAGAGGGGAGCACGAGGATTTCACCAACCTACTCGAAGAGGAAGGAGAGGCGCTGGCGGAGGAGATCGTCGGTGAGGCGGTGCTCCGGTTCGGTTTCCTTGGGGGCGGCGATGTAGAGAAGAGGAGGAGCTCCGGGGAGTGGTGCGGGTTGGAGAGGTGCTCGGGGGTGCCTTTTATAGGTGGAGAGGGGAGGGGAGGGGGCGCGGCCGAGGTGGTGGGGTGGCACACCGGTGGACCGCCATTGATGGCTCGGTGGATCTCGGTAGGGCATAAGTGCGCGGGGGGTTTTGGGAAGGGGAGGCGACGGGGCACCGCCGATTGAGTGTGTGGTGCACTAGATGAGAAGGGGAAGAGGCACAGGAAGAGGAAGAGGCGCCGGGGTCGGCGGCCGGCTAGGCCAGGGAAGAAGAGCGGCGGCGGCGGAAAGTTGAGGATGGCCCTGACAGGTGGGCTCCACCTGTCAGCCGGCGCGTGAGATAGAAAGGAGGTGGGCCGGCGGGATTAAATGGGCCGAAAGTGGAGATATGGGCCGCTGCGGGGAGGAAAAAGAAAAGGGATGGGGTGTGTCGGGCATACACCCCGGGTACTCATGCAAGGAAAGAAGAAGACGGACTCCTATTAGAATTCCCCTGTAATCCTACTAGGACTCGTTTCGTGTAATCCTACTAGGACTCCTGCCTTGTAACCGACTAGGAACCCGCCCCCTGGACTATATAAAGGACAGTCGGGTGCCTAGCCGGACAACCTAAACAACCCAACACCAAACGCAGGGCGCCATACTTGATACCCCAAACAGGACGTAGGGTTCGCCACCTTGGCAACCCGAACCTGTATAAGTCTTGTGTCCAGTGTCCTTGCGCATACCTTCGAGTTCTCGGTCTCCCGATCACGATCCTTACCGCACAATCTACTGCCTCGGGTACCCCCTTGGTAGGTTTGCCGGTCTAAAACACTGACAGCTGGCGCACCAGGTGGGGGTGACATCACCACCAGGCGATTTCGAAGGACTCTCATCAATAAGATCAATATACTTGTTGACTCGCCGAGATCCATTGAAGCAAGTCACCTTGCTCTTGTCAAAGTGGAATCAATTTTCCTACGCCGCGTGCCCGGGTGCCTCGGCACGTCGCGCCGCTCGTCACACGGCTCGTCGCGCCTCTCGTCGTCGATTACTCCGCATCGCGCAGGCTCGTCGCGCGGCTCATTGCTCGTCGCCGACTACTCCGCCTCGCGCAGGCTTGTCGTCGACTACTTCGCCTACGCCGCTCGTCCGGGTGCCTCGGCACGTCGCACCGCTCATCACACGGCTCGTCGCGCTGCTCTTCGTCGACTACTCCGCCTCGCGCAGGCTCGTCCTCGGCAACTTCGCCTCCGCCGCGTGTCTGGGTGCCTCGGCATGTCGCGCGACTCGTCACGCGGCTCGTCGCACCGCTTGTCGTCGACTACTCCGCCTCGCGCAAGCTCGTCGCACGGCTCATTGCTTGTCGTCGACTGCTTCGCCTCGCGCAGGCTCGTCATCGACTACTTAGCCTATGCCGCGCGTCCTGGTGCCTCGGCACGTCGCGCCGCTCGTCATTGACTACTCCGCCTCGTGCAGGCTCGTCGTCGACTACTCCGCCTCGTGCAGGCTCGTCGCGCGGCTCATTGCTCGTTGTCGACTACTCCGCCTCGCACAGGCTCGTCGTCGACTACTTCGCCTACGCCGCGCGTCCCGGGGTGCCTCGGCACGTCGCGCGGCGCGTCCACGCGGCTCGTCGCGCCGCTCGTCGTCGACTACTCTGCCTCGCGCAGGCTCGTGTCGACTACTGTGCCTCGCGCAGGATCGTCGTGCGGCTCATTGCTCATCGTCGACTACTACGCCTCGCCTAGGCTCGTCGTCGACTACTTCGCCTACGCCGCGCGTCCCGGTGCTTCGGCACGTCGCGCGGCTCGTCACTCGGCTCGTCGTGTCGCTCGTCGTCAACTACTCTGCCTCACGCAGGCTCGTCGTCGACTACTTCGCCTAAGCTGCGCGTCAGGGTGCCTCGGCATGTCGCGCGGCTCGTCACGCGGCTCGTTGCGCCGCTCGTCGTCGACTACTCTGCCTCACACAGGCTCGTGGTCGACTACTTCGCCTCCACCGCGCGTCCGGGTGTCAAGGCACGTCGCGCGGCTCGTCACGCGACTCGTCGCACCGCTCCTCGTCGACTACCCCGCCTCGTGCAGGCTCGTCCTCGACTACTTCGCCTTCGCCGCGCGTCCGGGTGCCACGGCACGTCGAGCGACTCGTCACACGGCTCGTCGCTGTGCTCGTCGTCGACTACTCTGCCTCGTGCAGGCTCGTCGCGCGGCTCATTGCTCGTCGTCGACTACTCTACCTCGCGCAGGCTTGTCGTCGACTACTTCGCCTACGCCGTGCGTACGGGTGCCTCGGCACGTCGCGCGGCTCGTCACGCGGCTCGTCGCGCCGCTCGTCATCGACTACTCCGCCTCGCGCGGGCTCGTGTCGACTACTCCGCCTCGCGCAGGCTCGTCGCCGACTGCTTCGCCTCCGCCTCGCATCAGGGTGCCTCGGCACGTTGCGCGGCTCGTCGTGCCGCTCGTCGTCGGCTACTCTGCGTCACACAGGCTCGTCGTCGACTACTTCGCCTACTCCGCGCGTCCGGGTGCCTCGGCATGTCGCGCGGCTCGTCACTCGGCTCGTCGTGCCGCTCGTCGACGACTACTCCGCCTCACGCGGGCTCGTCGTTGACTACTTCGCCTCCGCCGCACATCCGGGTGTCTCGGCACGTCGCGCGGCTCGTCGCGCCGCTCGTCGTCAACTACTCCGTCTCGCGCAGGCTCGTCGTCGACTACTTCGCCTCCGCCGTGCGTCCGGGTGCCTCGGTTCGTCGTGCGGCTCGTCACGTGACTCGTCGCGTCGCTTGTCGTCGACTACTCTGCCTCACGTAGGCTTGTCGTGGACTACTTCGCCTCCGCCGCGCGTCCGGGTGTCTTGGCACGTCGCGCGGCTCGTCATGCGGCTTGTCGCGTCGCTCATCGTCGACTACTCCGCCTCGCGCAGGCTCGTCGTCGATTACTCCGCCTCGCGCAGGCTCGTCGCGCGGCTCATTGCTCGTCGTCGAATACTCTGCCTCACGCAGGCTCGTCATCGACTACTTCGCCTCTGCCGTGCGTCCGGGTGCCTCGGCACATCGCGCTACTCGTCACGCGTGTCGTCGCGCCGCTCGTCGTCGACTACTCCACCTCGCGTAGGCTCGTCGCGCGGCTCATTGCTCATCGTCGACTACTCCGCCTCGCACAGGCTCGTCGTCGACTACTTCACCTACTCCACGCGTCCGGGTGCCTCGGCACGTCGCGCGGCTCGTCACGCGGCTCGTCGCGCGGCTCGTCGTCGACTACTCCGCCTCGCACAGGATCGTGTCGACTACTCCGCCTCGCGCAGGCTCTTCGCGCGGCTCATTGCTCGTCGTCGACAACTCCGCCTCGCGCAGGCTCGTCGTCGACTACTTCGCCTCTGCCGCACGTCCGGGTGCCTCGGCACGTCGCGCGGCTCGTCAAGCGGCTCGTCATGCTGCTCATCGTCGACTACTCTGCCTCGCGCAATCTCGTCATCGACTACTTCGCCTACGCCGTGCGTCCGGGTGCATCGGCGTGTCGTGCGGCTCGTCACGCGGCTTGTCGTGGCGCTCGTCGTCGACTACTCCGCCTCACGCAAGCTCGTCGTCGACTACTTCACCTCCGCCGCGCGTCCGGGTGTCTCGGCACGTCACGCAGCTCGTCGCGCCGCTTGTCGGCGACTACTCCGCCTCGCGCAGGATCGTGTCGACTACTCCGCCTCACGCAGGCTCGTCGCGCGGCTCATTACTCGTCGTCGACTACTCCGCCTCGTGCAGGCTCGTCGTTGCCTACTTCGCCTCCGCCACGCGTCCGGGTGCCTCGACACGTCGCGCGGCTCGTCACGCGGCTCGTCGTGCCACTCGTCGTCGACTACTCTACATCGCGCAGGCTCGTCATCGACTACTTTGCCTACGCCGCGCGTTCGGGCGCCTCGGCACGTTGCGCCGCTCGTCACACGGCTCGTCGCGCTACTCGTCATCGACTACTCTGCCTCGCACGGGCTTGTGTCGACTACTCTGCCTCGCGCAGGCTCGTTGCGCGGCTCTTTGCTCGTCGTCGACTACTCCGCCTCACGCAGGCTCGTCGTCGACTACTTCTCCTCCGCCGCGCGTCCAAGTGCCTCGGCACGTCACGTGGCTCGTCACGCGACTCGTTGTGCCGCTCGTCGTCGACTACTCTGCCTCGTGCAGGCTTCTCGTCGACTACTTCGCCTACGCCGCACGTCCGGGTGCCTCGGCATGTCGCGCGGCTCGTCACGCGGCTCGTCGCGCCGCTCGTCGTCGACTACTCTACCTCGCGCAGGCTCGTCGTCGACTACTCCGCCTCGCGCAGGCTCGTCGCGCGGCTCATTGCTCGTGTCGAATACTCCGCCTCACGCAGGATCGTCATCGACTACTTCGCCTCTGCCGTGCGTCCGGGTGCCTCGGCACGTCGCGCGACTCGTCACGAGTGTCGTCGCGCCGCTCGTCGTCGGCTTCTCCACCTCGCGTAGTCTCGTTGCGCGGCTCTTTGCTCGTCGTCGACTACTCCGCCTCGCGCAGGCCCGTCATCGACTACTTCTCCTCTGCCGCGCGTCGGGGTGCCTCGGCACGTCGCGCGGCTCGTCGCGCCGCTCGTCGTCGACTACTCCGCCTCACGCAGGCTCGTCGTCGACTACTTCGCCTCTGCCGCGCGTCCGGGTGTCTCGGCACGTCCCGCAGCTCGTCGCGCCGCTCCTCGTCGACTACTCCGCCTCGCGCAGGCTCGTGTCGACTACTCCGCCTCACGGAGGCTCGTGTCGACTACTCCGCCTCACGCAGTCTCGTCACGCGGCTCATTACTCGTCGTCGACTACTCCGCCGCATGCAGGCTCGTTGTTGCCTACTTCGCCTCCGCCACGCGTCCGGGTGCCTCGACACGTCGCGCGGCTCGTCACGCGGCTCGTCGTGCCACTCGTCGTCGACTACTCTACCTCGCGCAGGCTCGTCATCGACTACTTTGCCTACGCCGCGCGTTCGAGCGCCTCGGCACATTGCGTCGCTCGTCACACGGCTCGTCGCGCTGATCGTCATCGACTACTCTGCCTCGCACGGGCTCGTGTCGACTACTCTGCCTCGCGCAGGCTCGTTGCGGGGCTCTTTGCTCGTCGTCGACTACTCCGCCTCGCGCAGGCCCGTCATCGACTACTTCTCCTCCGCCGCGCGTCCGGGTGCCTCGGCACGTCATGCGGCTCGTCACGCGGCTCATCACGCGGCTCGTTGTGCCGCTCGTCCTCGACTACTCTGCCTCGCGCAGGCTCGTCGTCGACTACTTCGCCTACGCCGCGCGTCCGGGTGCCTCGGCATGTCGCACGGCTCGTCACGCGGCTCGTCGCGCTGCTCGTCGTCGACTACTTTACCTCGCGCGGGCTCGTCGTCGGCCCGCTTCGCCCTACGCCGCGCGTCCGGGTGCCTCGGCATGTCGCGCGGCTCGTCACGCGGCACGTCACGCGGCTCGTCGCGCCGCTCGTCGTCGACTACTTCGCCTCGCGCAGGCTTGTCATCGACTACTTCGCCTCCCGCAGGATCGTGTCGACTACTCCGCCTCGCGCAGGTTTGTCGCGTGGCTCATTGCTCATCGTCGACAACTCCGCCTCGCGCAGGCTCGTCGTCGACTACTTCGTCTCTGCTGCGCGTCCGGGTGCCTCGGCACGTCACGCGGCTCGTCAAGCGGCTCGTCGTGCCGCTCGTCGTCGACTACTCTGCCTCGCGCAAGCTCGTCGTCGACTACTTTGCCTACGCCGCGCGTCCGGGTGCCTCGGTGTGACGCGCGGCTCGTCACACGGCTCGTCGCGCCGCTCGTCGTCGACTACTCCGCCTCACGCAGGCTCGTCGTCGACTACTCCGCCTCGCGCAGGCTCGTGTCGACTACTCCGCCTCGCGCAGGCTCGTGTCGACTACTCCGCCTCAAGCAGTCTCGTCACGCAGCTCATTACTCGTTGTCGACTACTCCGCCGCATGCAGGCTCGTTGTTGCCTTCTTCGCCTCCGCCACGCGTCCAGGTGCCTCGACACGTCGCGCGGCTCGTCACGCGGCTCGTCGTGCCGCTCGTCGTCGACTACTCTACCTCGCGCAGGCTCGTCATCGACTACTTTGCCTACGCCGCGCGTTTGAGCGCCTCGGCACATTGCGTCGCTCGTCACACGGCTCGTCGCGCTGATCGTCATCGACTACTCTTCCTCGCACGGGCTCGTGTCGACTACTCTGCCTCGCGCAGGCTCGTTGCGCGGCTCTTTGCTCGTCGTCGACTACTCCGCCTCGCGCAGGCCCGTCGTCGACTACTTCTCCTCCGCAGCGCGTCCGGGTGCCTCGGCACGTCACGCGGCTCGTCACGTGGCTCATCACGCGGCTCGTTGTGCCGCTCGTCGTCGACAACTCTGCCTCGCGCAGGCTCGTCGTCGACTATGAAGGACCGATACGGCGAACCAGAGAGGGGGGGAGTGAATGGGAGCCGATAAAAATTCTTCTCGAAGGAGATCGAAACTCCAACAAGATGAACACGGCTTCCAACACACGTCTCCGACTCACTACCAAGGTTGGTCAAGCCCACGTAGCCAGCGGAGTGCCACTTTGGACCTAGGAACCAACACACCACCTTCGGGCCCGAGAAACGCGGCGGAAAAACCAAGCCTCGAGTCTACGGACCCACACGGTCGGACGGGGTGAGCACCACGGTCGGACCGGTCCCTGCTGGTGGCCCGAGCAACTTTCACTAAGTGGCTCTACACCGGTCAGACCGGTGAGACACACCGGTCAGACCGGTGGCAGCCTGAAAGCCCCCAAGGCACCAAACAGGTCAACCAACCACCAAACGGACCCAAACTCGAAACAGCAGCAACACGGGACAACAACGAACACACCAAGACGTTCACCCGAGCAAAAACCCACAAGGGCTTGCACCGGTCAGACCGGTCAAGAGCACGGTCGACCGGTGTAGCACAGGCGGCTCGGGATGAACAGCACCCGCGGGTCAACTCCCCCAAAACCAAAACTCGATCTCCCGAATCGCTCCACGGACTTGAACAAGACTTTGGGGATATCAAGAACACCTCATGAGGAGTTCATAGCCAAGTTTAATCCCACAAAAACTCGTCCAAAAAGGAGGAATCGAAGAAATCCCGCCGAGAGCACCTCCAACCCAAGAACTCAAGAAACCCCCAAAATCGAGCACCTTTACTCACGGATTTGGGAGGGGAATCACGGCCCAAAGAACCACGAAGGGTTCCCACAAATTTCCCCCATCAAATCCCCAAGAGAAAGGCCCCGAAAACAACCCAAAGAAATCACCGAGAGAGAGGGCTCCGAAAATCACCACCAAGAACAACGGGAAAACACATCCAAACCTTGAGGAACCACGCCGAATCATCTATACATGAAACAAAGGTTCGTACAAGGTCTAGCAAGCCGCCCGATCATCCATCCCTCTCTACAAGATCTCTCCGTGAAGCTCTCTTGCTAGTCCTAAGGAAAACCTAGAGAAAATAGGTGGAAAAATAGGAAAACTAATGAGCTAGGGTTCCAAGAGTTAGCTGCCATCCTCTCACCTCTTGGGTTATATAGGCGGCAACCGAATGTCTAAAATGCCCCTCTCTACTAACTAGGGATACAAGCCCCTCAAGGGCGGATTTGGAATTCTTGATGTCTTCACCATCGGACGGATGCCCGGCGACCGCACCCTGCGTAGCCTCGACGCAAGCCATGCGATCCCGACGCGTGTCCTCCGCTTCGAAGATTCGGACTGCGTCGTCGCACACCGGTCAGACCGGTGCTCCTCACCGGTCGAGGCCGGTCCCCACCGTCGGACCGGTCGGACCCCCTGGTCGGAGGCCGTGCCGTCTTCTTTGCACCTCCGTCTTCGGTTCTCCGGTCTTGGCTTTGTGGATCAACCAAGGAACCCGGTGGTTTTCGGTGAACCACCGGAAACCCCGCGAACTTGGTGTAGCCTCCGCCAATCTCCACTCATGACTTGGCTCCCACGTAGTCCCGGCTCGACCTTGGTTTTGAGGCTCAACCAAGAAACCGTCCACGACTTCATCTTGCTGTTCATGCCACCATGCGGCCCGCACTTGACCCCGGCGGCCACCGGGTCCCTCGAACAAAGCCTACTTGTCTTCTCCACACCCGGAGGCCTCACCGCGACGACCTTTCGCGCTTGTTCTTCACACCGCACCAACACGAGTCAAGCCGCGACCGCACACCGCAATACTTAGCCAAGAATCAGTCCACACAACGTTGTCAATCACTCATCACACAAGGGAGCGACCATCCACCGGTCCTCGAACCACACATGGTCCTCAATCTCCCCATTGATGAGTGCATTGACAACACCCACACGAAAGTAACAAGAGAGAAAAGAAAAAGAAACTCCAACAAGCGATCGAAAGCCAAACAAAGGCAAAGAGCAAGATCACTTGAAGAAGACAAGTCTCGGACCCCTTAGGCAAGGGCAACGGCTCGACACATCCGAGACAAAGCAAAACTCAAGCAAAGAGCACAAACCACCGAAACAAAGCTCGAAAACTCTCAACGAGCTCCCCCTGCACACATGCAAGCTCCCCCTGAACCAATGCAACTCCCCCTGGACGAATGCATGCAAGACACCACTTGAAAACGGGCGGCTTCAACAAACCGGCCACGACCGGTCGGACCGGTCAACACCACCGTCGGACCGGTGTGCAACATGTGAACAGAACCAGCACTCACACCGGTCGGACCGGTGACCCTGACCGGTCAGACCGGTGCACAACAGAGCCCAGAAATGGCTCGAAACCACCTGAAAACCTTCTAAACACGTCCAGCAAGCCATTTCAAGCTCAAACTTCTCCCCCTTGTTGGCAATGCATGAATCAAGCCAAAAATGCAAAACTTCCAACCTAGAGCTTCTCAAATATACAAAATTCAACATAGGATGCTACACACGTCCAAATGAGCAAGTTAGATACTCTACGGCTTCGTATCGATCTCAACTACATGATCACCAATTTTCACAACCATTGGACGAAGCTAAGATGGATTTTGGCAATTTTGCGAAAAACTTGCCTCTCATGAGCAAAGTCCTAAACATGATCAAAGCATATCAAAATGGCAAAGCCACACAAACTTCATGCTAGGACAGCCATTCTAATCATAAGACCATCACAAACACCCACAAGCACCTCATGTCATGTCAAAGCTACGAGCCATGTGCCTACTTCTATGTATGAGACTTCTCATTGGTAGGCATCATGCAACGGTTTAGCACCCAAAGCAAATTAAATTCGGCACATATGACATGGGAGCATATTTTCCAAGCATTTTTCATTTCATTTTCAGATTTGTAAATGGTACATGAAATGTCTTTGCGACAAAAAGGAACTTATGCTCCTCCACAAGATAAATCAAGAGGGCTAAACATTCATGATGGCAAATGAGCCTTTGGCCCCATATGATCAATAAACTAGCCATCCAACCACAAATTAAGCATAGCAAGGCCACAAAAACATGTCAAGAGCATGTAAAGGCATTTACACATGAGAGAGCATACATGTGACATTTTTCAAAAGCATAGCTATCAACCATGGATTATTCATCAAGATCATCAAGAGCTAAGCCAAAACTAACCGTAGCATACCAAACAAGCTCACAAAGACATATATCTCATTCCATGGTGAACAATGTATATGAGAGAAGCTTTCCTAACCAATGCATATGATACAAAATGCATGCAATCTAGGATACAAGGATGCCTATACATCATGTTACATATGCCATGCCAAAATGCAAGAAATGCACAAAGGAAAGCTATACATATGCTACAAACCGGCTCCTCGAGGGGAGGCAAAACGGGCTCGACACCACCGGCAAAAGAGAGCTCCCACACACCCAACTCAAGAAATCAAACACACACCAAGTTCCCCCCGCAAACGAGTGAAAGTTGCTTGATCTAGGGGTTTGGTGAAAATATCGGCTAGTTGATCATGTGTGGGTACATGGATCAAAGCTATCTTTCCTTTCTCAACATTGTCTCTCAGAAAATGATACCTCACTTCTATGTGCTTGGTTTTGGAATGGAGCACTGGGTTCTTTGCAACGCTTATGGCACCTGGTGCTATCACATTGAAGTGGGACATGGGTATACTCCTCACCAAAGTCACTCATGGTGTAGGTGATCCAAAGGAGGCCGAGAGCAACAACTAGCGGCGGCAACATACTCGGCCTCGGTCGTGGATTGAGCAACACTCGACCGCTTGCGGGAAGACCAAGACACCAAAGAAGAACCCAAAAAGCGGCAAGTCCCGAAGTGGACTTCCTATCCAACCGACACCGGCAAAATCCGCGTACGAAAAACCATGAAGCGCCAAAGAGGAGGACGCGGAGTACCAAAGGCCGAAGTCGGGAGTGTGACGCAAGTACACGAAAATTCTCTTCACCGCTTGCCGATGCGAAGTCCTCGGAGACGCTTGAAAACGAGCGCACGGACACACCGAGAGCGTATGTCGGCCTCGTCGCCGTCAAGTAGAGGAGTGACCCGATCATGCTCCGGTACTCCTTCCGGTCCACGTGTTCACCTTCCTCGTCCGCATCAAGAGGCGTAGTCGTACTCATCGGCGTCGTCATAGCCTTGGAGTCCTCCATCTTGAACTTCCTCACAATGTCCTTGGTGTACTTAGCACAGTGCACAAATGTTCCTTCCTTTGATTGCTTGATTTGTGGCCCGAGGAAGAGCGCAACTCACCCATCATGCTCATCTCGAACTCCCTGCTCATATCATCTGCAAACCTCGCAACAAGAGAGTTAGACGAGCCACCAAAGACAATATCATCCACGTACACACCCACAATCGGGATATCTCCGCCTGCCTTCGCAAAAACAAGGTGCGATCGACCTTCCCCATCTCAAAACCTCTCTCAAACAAGAACCCCCTCAACCTGCCATACCAAGCTCTAGGCGCCTGCTTCAACCCATACAGCGCCTTCCTCAACTTGTACACCGGTGGGGGGGTACTTCTCACTCTCAAACCCGGAGGTTGTCTCACATACACTTCTTCCTCCGGCACACCATTCGGGAAAGCACTCTTCACATCCATTTGGTGCAACTTGAACCCTTTAGCCACGAGAAAAGGCTAGAAGGATCCTAATCGCCTCCAAACGGGCTACGGGAGCAAAGGTCTCCTCGTAGTCGATCCCCTCCTTCGGCGAACCCTTGAGCAACAAGTCTCGACTTGTTCCTCACAACCTCACCCTTCTCTCCCTCTTTGTTTTTCCACACCCACTTTGTACCAATCGGCTTACACCCTGGGGGAGGGTCAACCAACTCCCACACCTGATTCCTCTCAAAGTTCTCCAACTCCTCATGCATTGAGTTAACCCAATTGTGATCAGATAGTGCGTGTCCAATGTCTTTGGGCTCAAAAGAAGCAACAAACGCAGCATGAGCGAAATGGGAATTGTTTCGAACCCTCGACCGTGTAGTGCGTTCACTCATATCGCCGATGATCCTCGAAGGCTTGGGTGATCCACTTGAACTCGCCGGGGAGGTTCTCGCCTCGAAGCTACCTCCCCCTCAACATCAGCTTCTCCTCGTTCTTGATTTGTCGTCGTAGGTGTAGCAGAAGGTCCATCCATCATCGTAGTCGAAGTAGTGGGTACATGTTCAGCCAGGGACACCGCACCTCCATCCTCATCATCTCCATGTTCATGCTCCTCCTCCTGAAAGATCTCCTCGCCAAGCTCATCATCACCTGCACACTCAAAGACAAGCTGACTACGTGGCTCTGTCTCGTCGAAGGTTACCTCGCAAGTCTCCACGATTTGGTTAGTTTCAAGATTGAGCACACGATATGCTCTAGAATGAGATGCATAACCAAAGAAAATGCCATCGACGAGACCTAGACTCAAACTTATCCAACTTCTGCCCTTCTTCGAATGAAACACTTGCAACCAAAGACATGGAAGTGACTCACCTTGGGTGTGCGACCATGCATCAACTCATAGCATGTCTTCTTCTTGTGCACTCGAGGTATATCTGTTCGACACATAGCACGCGGTATTCACCGCCTCGGCCCAATACCTCCTCGGAGTCCTATGCTCATCAAGCATCGTCCGAGCCATCTCGCACAAGGTCTGTTCTTCCTTTCCACAACACCATTACGGGGAGGCGTATACGGACTCGAAAAGCGGTGCTCAAGACCCAAGTCATGACAAAAGGTTTCAAAACGAGAGTTCACGAATTCCGAGCCATTATCACTTTGCGGATAGCTCGTATGGCATCTCCGTGCCTCTCGTTCCTCAACCTCAAGACTAGATCTCGAACAAAACCAAACGTCTCCCCCTTCTCCTCAAGAAAGAACACCCATGCATACCGAGAATAGTCGTCCACCACAACAAGGACATACCACTTCCCACCCGCGGATCGCACACGAGGCTGGGCCAACAAGGTCCATATGGAGCGGCTCGCATGGACGCTCAGTCATCACATCGGTGAGAGGCGGGTGAGAAGAGGCCACCATCTTGGCATGCCTACACGGAGCACAAACCAACTCTTTCTCAAGCCTCAACCGTGGCAATCCTCGGACCAAATTGAGTTTACTCAAGCGTGACAAAAGGTCAAAGCCCAAGTGACCCAACTTCCTATGCCACTTCCACAACTCACTCGAAGAACCAGCCAAGAAACAACGCTCCACACCCGAAGGGCGAGAAAAATCAGCACGAAACACGACCCTCGGGAACGACCATACGGACAAGGTCCCCTCGAGAGTCCACAATCCGAGAACCACCGAGGCCGAAACAACACCTCAAAACCCTCATCCAACAAGCGAGACACGAAGAAAGCAAATTGTATCCCAGCGATTGAACAAGAGCAACTCGCCTCAGAGTGATCTTGTCACTCACTTTTATCTCACCTTCTGAAAGCACACGCCCACGCCCCATTGTCCCCAAAGGTGATGTACCTCTTCGTCACCACCGGGACGAGACTTGAGAACCACCCCCTGTCTCCGGTCATATGCCTCGAACAACGGAGTCAATCAACCAAATGTTCTTCAAGTCTCCCACCCCACATCAAAAATAGGCACGTGAGCGAACAAACGACTCGGACGGGGTTAGAACCAAAGAGGAAAACCAGTGCCGAGCCATTTGCTCGAAAGTGGGGTTAGCACCAACCAAAGCATCTCTCCTACCAAAGCTACCTCCACGAACACCACCACGGTAACCACCCTGAGGGAACCACCCCTCTCTGCCTGGAGGAGGACCAAAACCACGCAAGAAAGCCCGTGGAACGTCCTTCCTCTCCAACTCAACACCACGACTCCTCCAATCCCCGTATTGAGCACGAGGAGGAGAACGCCTAGCAAACTGACCACCTGCACCCTTTCCAGCCCAACCACCAGAACCACGACCACCAGAAACAATCCTCGCACCTGTACGAGCACGAAACCCGAACATCTGTCTGCCCAGGGCACCGCACCGGCCGAGGTGCTCCACACCGGTCCGGCCGGTGTGGTCCGGCGGCGACCCGCCTCTGACCTTCTTCTCTCCCCAAGCCCGTTGTCCTCACAATCGCCTTGCCCCAGGCATCTGCACACGAGGCTCAAGCACACCATCGGAAGGGTGGTACTTGTCCTTGTTAGCCCACTCCTTCTCCATTCTCTCATCTCGCTTCCTCTTGAAGCAAAACTCCTCCTTATGGCCATCTCTCCCACAATAGCCACAATGGAACCTCACAAGCTTAGGCTTTGGCTTGGGATGTGGCTGCTCACTTGGTTTCTCTCCACTCAAACCCTCCACCTAGGTTTCTCACCACTAGCCTTCTCACTCTCCTTCCCAAAGAACACCTTCCCCGAAGTGCTCACAAACTTGATAGGCTTTTGTAGGTCATTTGTGGGTGTAGGAAACACGGGTGGAGGCTGGGGTTGTGTCTAGTCGGTTCCTTAGATGGTTAGGTTTTGGTGGGAAATCATTCTTGTGGTGGGTTTTTGGTGGCTCGGGATATTCTCTCCACTTCCCTCACCAACCTTGTTTGCCCCAAGCCCCTCACCATCTTGCCTCTTAAAGGCCTCAATCATCATCCTCAGCGAGGCTCGTGGCCAGGACAACCAACCCATCAACTTCCTCAAATCATCATTCTCATCCTCGCAAACGGTCAACATAATGTGCAAGCTCCAAATTTTTCAATGCATGCATTTCACGGGTAGAGCAAGATGTAGGCATGGGTTCCTTCAATTTAGCCTCGAGCGAACTAGTGTAAGCATGCATCTCATCGATCTTAGCATGCAAAACGGGGCAAGAAGTGCAAGCACCTAGCAAAGCGAGGTCTAGACTTAAGCTCGGCCACTTCAACCCTAAGCACATCTAGTTCCTCACACTTTGAGGCATGCTTCTCCTTGAACAAAGCAAGATCGGCAAGGAAAATAGAGCAATCGGCACAATCATTCTCATCGAAACAACGGGGCTAGCCTTAAGCGAATCAATCTCAAGCTTGCTATCAAGCACCTGTGTCTCTAGCTCGGCCACTCTAGTCCTAGCATCCTCGAGTGAAGCCCTAAGCTCTTTCCTCATTTTCTTGGCCTCTCTCCAAGCATGTCATCACGGTTATCAAGCAAAGAGCCAAGTCTCTCATTCTCTGGCGCAAGAAGGGAAGCTCATCACGCACCTCGTCGTCGGACTCGGAAGTCCGAGTCGCTCTGTGTGCTCTTCTTGCTTCGCCGGAGCTCAACGCCATGGTGCGAAGCCGTCTCTCGCGAAGCGGCTCAGCCCGCTCAGATTCTTGGACGACCTCTTGTTCTTGCGGCGATCTCCCTCGTCGTCGGCTGCGCTCGAGCTCGAGGTGGAGTACGCGGGCCCGGAGTCGACGTCGCTCGCTCCAACCATCGCTCGGGCCTTGCCTCGGCCCTCCTTCTTCCTCGATCGTCGCTCGTCCTTGTACTTGTTCTTGTGCTTGCTCTTGTGGTCGCGCCTCGAACGGTACTTGTCGTCGTTCTTCCTCGGCTTGTGCTTGTAGCCGTCCTTGTTCTCGGCCTTCTCCAGGGCGGTCGGCGACGAAGTGTCCCGGCTTGCCGCACTGGAAGCAAGTCCTCGTGTTCCTCCTCATGTTCACGCGGTTCTCGTGCAGCCTCTCGAACCGCCTCGTCAACAGCGCCAGCTCGTCCTCTCCAAGGTCATCAAACTCCTCATCTGGCATAGACATCAGAGAGGAAAACGAGAACATCCTGGTGGATGGGTTAGAGTTAGTCTTTCCTTTGGAACCACCAACGAGGGCAAGACTATGGGAATCAGTCGGTCCCTCGAGCTTGGCAGTCATGCCCCTATCCACCTCGGCTCGACTTGAGCTTCGAGAACCGGCTCGTTCACCGTCGAGTATCATACCGCTCCGACTCGACTATGGCCTCGAACTTTCCGCTCCATATCGTACGATCCAAAGAGTGTAAGAGCTTGACCGCTCTATCATGATCATCGTACGGGAGCACGTCCACATTGGCCCTCATGTTGTTCACCACCACCGTGAACCTGCGAAACAAGGCATCGATGGACTCACCGGGAGATGAGTGAAGTTCTCGTACTCTCTCCCGGTAGGTCGCATACAACCGTGCTCGAACACAGGCGTTCCCAACATGAGCCTCCTTCAACACCGCCCAAATCCTACAAGCCAAGTGCTCGGTGTGCACCCGATCGAACTCGGGGCGACACAAAGCACGAAACAAGTAGTCGACCGCCTTATTGTTGGCGTCGAAGGCGTCCCTCGATCTGGAGCGAGGAAATCAGCAGTGGACATGCTTTGTGTCCCCCAGTGACATCCCAAAGGATCCGACCCTTTCCGCGGAGAAAAGCACCCATCCGCTTGCTCCACATCGGTAGTTCTTGCCATCGAAGTGTGGAGGACCCGAACCCCCGTTCTCGGTACGCCATCCTTGGATCTTAGACTGGTTAGAGTCAACAAAGACCCGAGCCGGCTCGATGCCACTTGAAGGGCCGATACGGCGAACCGAGAGGGGGGGGGAGTGAATGGGAGCCGATAAAAATTCTTCTCGAAGGAGATCGAAACTCCAACAAGATGAACACGGCTTCCAACACACGTCTCGGAAGCTCACTACCAAGGTTGGTCAAGCCCACGTAGCCAGCGGAGTGCCACTTGGACCTAGGAACCAACACACCACCTTGGGCCGAGAAACGCGGCGGAAAAACCAAGCCTCGAGTCTACGGACCCACACCTGGGACGGGGTGAGCACCGCCGGTCGGACCGGTCCTGTGGTGGAGCCGAGCAACTTTCACTAAGTGGCTCTACACCGTCGAGGCCGGGAGACACCCCGGTCGGACCGGTGGCGACACGAAAGCCCCCAAGGCACCAAACGGGTCAACCAACCACCAAACGGACCCAAACTCGAAACGGCGGCAACACGGGACAACAACGAACACACCAAGACGTTCACCGAGCAAAAACCCACAAGGGCTTGCACCGGTCGGACGGCCAAGAGCACCGTCGAGGCCGGTGTAGCACAGGCGACTCGGGATGAACGACGCCCCGCTGGTCAACTCCCCCAAAACCAAAACTCGATCTCCCGAATCGCTCCACGGACTTGAACAAGACTTTGGGGATATCAAGAACACCTCATGAGGAGTTCATAGCCAAGTTTAATCCCACAAAAACTCGTCCAAAAAGGAGGAATCGAAGAAATCCCGCCGAGAGCACCTCCAACCCAAGAACTCAAGAAACCCCCAAAATCGAGCACCTTTACTCACGGATTTGGGAGGGGAATCACAGCCCAAAGAACCACGAAGGGTTCCCACAAATTTCCCCCATCAAATCCCCAAGAGAAAGGCCCCGAAAACAACCCAAAGAAATCACCGAGAGAGGGCCTCGAAAATCACCACCAAGAACAACCGGGGAAAACACATCCAAACCTTGAGGAACCACGCCGAATCATCTATACATGAAACAAAGGTTCGTACAAGGTCTAGCAAGCCGCCCGATCATCCATCCCTCTCTACAAGATCTCTCCGTGAAGCTCTCTTGCTAGTCCTAAGGAAAACCTAGAGAAAATAGGTGGAAAAATAGGAAAACTAATGAGCTAGGGTTCCAAGAGTTAGCTGCCATCCTCTCACCTCTTGGGTTATATAGGCGGCAACCGAATGTCTAAAATGCCCCTCTCTACTAACTAGGGATACAAGCCCCTCAAGGGCGGATTTGGAATTCTTGATGTCTTCACCATCGGACGGATGCCGGCGACCGCACCTGCGTAGCCTCGACGCAAGCCATGCGATCCCGACGCGTGTCCTCCGCTTCGAAGATTCGCGGACTGGTCGTCGCACACC